>JAVTVY010027316.1:0-11533 GCA_036873755.1 Hanleya hanleyi | reverse complement strand
GTGACATCAACAATGGAAATGATGTACCTTACCATCATTATGTCACAATAGGATGTTACATTGAAAATGCATCAAACATGGCGATGCAACAATAACACTAGAGTAGAAAAAGTCCTATGGTGCATTTGGAATTTCTATGTTGTTCCATTTTGGTACTGTTCTGTTACCAAAATATTCCATTTTTGGTGTATCATTTGGTACAAACAACCTCACAGCAAAAAAAATGTTCTATGTATTGGTGTATCAATCACTTTGAATGAGTTTCTTTCAATTTCAATCATGAAACAATGTTCAATTTTTATTCGAGTGAGAACAGTCTATGTTAAAAAAGCACAAAGACATTCTTTGTACAATTGGTATGTTTCGGACCATTTTGCTATGCAAGATAGTAATTTTATTTGTAAGCATGTGCCATTATCTTTGATATTCAGTTAGATCTTCAAATTATATCACTTGTTAAGCTTACAATACCTTATATTGATAGCAGTAACCAGCTTTTCAGAATAATTGCAGTATATCTGACACTCATTCTTCGACTCTTCAGATGACTATATATTTCTCACACAGGAGACCAACATTGTATTGTTTGGGAAATGCCTTTTATATAACGTATTGTTATGCCCTGAATTTCCAAAATAAAGTTATTGATATGGACACCACAATTATTTTAAGTTTTTTAACTGTATTTGTGGAAATATAGTGAATTCAGAAGCCATTCAAAATTATGCATGGACTAATTGTGTTGAATAATGGGCCCATGAGCGCCACTGCTGGACTGCAATCCTCTCTATTGAAAATAGTATTGTGACTTGTGTGTGTGTGGTGTTGGGGGAGGGGGGGGGGGAGGTGCAGTTTCTGGACTACAGGCTACTTGTGTTTTTTGTGGGCTCTCTAAAGGATACTTTCCTGACGAGATTGGATGGAATTTTATTGCAGTACAGTAAAGTATTTAGCCCCCTATTATCATGTGTATGGTTGGCCATCCCTGCCAGAATTCGTCATTTAGAGGCTGCCTCTAAATAATACATACCATGGTATAAAATGCCAAGCCTGCCATAATTCGTATTTAGAGGCTGCCTCTAATTATTTTGTACCATGGCATAAAATGCCGAGCCTGCCATAATCCCTATTTAGTGGATGCCTGTAAATCGCCAAGCCTGCCACAATTCGTATTTAGAGGCTGCCTCTAATTATTTTGTACCATGGTATAAAATCGCCAAGCCTGCCATAATTCCTATTTAGAGGACGCCTCTAATTCATTTTAGCCGTAAGTCGTAAATTTTCGCCTTCTTATTACTTCCACCAATGATATGCGCTTTCACAAATTTGGTGCCATATCTCTACGCTTGTTACAAGTTTACTCATTGGTCAAATTTAATATTCTTGATATGACATCGAGTTGTTTATGACTTACGGCTAAAATGAATTAGAGGCATCCTCTAAATAGGAATTATGGCAGGCTTGGCGATTTTATACCATGGTACAAAATAATTAGAGGCAGCCTCTAAATACGAATTATGGCAGGCTCGGCATTTTATACCATGGTATATATTATTTACAGGCAGCCTCTAAATACGAATTGTGGCAGGCTTGGCGATTTAGAGGCATCCTCTAAATAGGAATTATGGCAGGCTCGGCATTTTATACCATGGTACAAAATAATTAGAAGCAGCCTCTAAATACGAATTATGGCAGGCTTGGCATATTATACCATGGTATATATTATTTAGAGGCAGCCTCTAAATGACGAATTCTGGCAGGGATGGCCAACCATACATGTGTGTGTCTGTGAAGAAGGGGGGGGGGGGTGATTTTGAATGGTTTAAAAATGGGCTGTTCCATCACATATGTCTGGACTTGTTCGCCCATAGGCCTACACTACAGTTCGTCTGTACGGCCGATTTCTTTCTTACGGAGAAGATGACCGAATCTAAAAAAAAGTGTCAGTGGACCCTCCGTGATAAAAGGAAAGTTTAGACTCGAGAAATTACCTTTATGTTGAAGATGATGATCTGGAAGACACTGTTGTCGGTTTAAAACAACCACAATCTTCTATGATGATGCCCAGGCCTCTACGGACGTCCACTTCCAGCGAAGCATTTGTTTTCGGACAACAGCGACAAAAGCCTCGCAATATTGTTGTTGTTGTTACCGGAAACAACTGAAAACACGCTTTGCATTATGGGATAAGAAATACAAAACTGCGGCTTTCAAAAAGAAACATATATTGGTCCAAATGTTTGCCGCACCATGATGTACCATTTTATATCGGTACATCGTTGGCACCTATACATCTATCTTTACATTGGCGGTGAACAATATGTTTACCAATTGGTACTGGACCATGTTGGTACCAATGTCGGACCATCACGGTTACAGCTTGGGGAAAACGCGTGTGATACCACTGATTAATTTGTTCATAGACGCAAAAATGCAGTTGCAAGTGAAGAATATTTAGGGGCAAAACAGGTATATGAAAAGCCTTCTGATAAAACTGCTTCTTCTCCTTCAAATAGTTATCTAACTGAAATGTAACACCGATGACAACCCGGTAACACCAGTGACCTCGAGTAACACCACTGACCTCGTGTAACAACAGTGACCAATTTGTTCATAGAGGCAAAAATACAGCCGTGAATGAAAGCGATCTAGGGACAAAACACGTATATGACAAGACTCCTTAACTTAGTATTATTTGGAAGAAAGGTAAATTCAAGTTGTACTGAAAATATGTGATAAATATTTTTATCACATATTTGCCTGTGATACTAGTCATTTAGCCCCGTTGATACTGTGGAATGACACCGTTCCATATCATGATATGGATTTCTGCCCTCACGCGCGGGTCTGATATCGGTTATTTGCCCTTGGGCTGATATCGCGCACAGGAGTGGTTTCCCCTCGAGGAGCTCGTCGCATTCTCTCCACAGTCTGACCGAGCGCACTTTTTTGCTTTTCAGCTGGATCTGGCTACGTATTAAATGTTTTGAAGTATGTACACTCATTCGATAATTGATCCTGAATTTGAATCTTTTCGCTCTGGTGTATCATCAAAATGGGACTAAGAAATTTTTGCAACGTTGGCTGCATTTTACCGAGGGTTCAATTTTCGATGAAACAGTTTCATGTAAAACTAAAATCTGTCTACTTGTTTTGTCAATACAATGCTACCATTCATCTATAAATATGTGATAAATAGATTATGATATACCTATTTCCATATCGTCCCTGGCATCAGCCCTCGACCCCCATATCAGCCCTCGGGCCTTCGGCCCTCTGGCTGATATGGGGGTCTCGGGCTGATACCAGGGCCGATATGGAAATGGGTATAAAATAATCTCTAAGCACTGGAGTTTTATATGCAGAGAATAAAAAAGTTGTTTCCATTGTGATATATTATCGATATCACGGAGAAATGGTAGTCATTTTGTAGAGTTCCGTTTGTTCTACATGCTGCAAAAAAGAAAATTTATGCAGAGTTAACTATTGATTTTTGACAAGCACCAAAGTAGACGACTAATTAAAATGGACAGACTTTAATTCAATTCCAGCAAAAGGCAACTGTACAAGACGCCTTTTAGATGATCTCTAAGAATCTTACCCGCTTCTACTCCACTGTCTCACCCCTATCCCCTCTGGATAGGCCAAAACGGTTCTGGTATATCTGTTATTCTGCTACCACTCAAAGTATGGTGACCATTCTTTGTATTACATATTTCGCATGAATTATATAAATTTTGTTTTATATTGTAAATTAGAGCATTTGACAGAGGGAAATCAGCTTAATGAACTTTAAACATGAGCACGGGTTCTTTGTCCTACTAACCCAATGGGTAAAGTGTGCATACACAAATAACGCAATATTTATACAAATAGTATCGTGACCCCCTGTTTTTATTTCACGATTTTTCTGATCTCATATTCACAAGTCCAGGTATATCCTAAATCATGTCAGATGGTTTTCATGAACATTTTTGGTGGTTCGAATGAGTTCAAGAGTCGTTGCCTCTATTATATAGTTTTGGCCAGTGATGAAATTCAACCTGTCACATCTCATACCTCGCAGCGGATTGGCGTAATCAGCTAGCTGAGCGCGTTCACTGAGTGGTTTTATTTAGATGAAACCCCTTGATCTATTTGTACGAAGAACAGCTATGGGTAACTAACCAAGCCAGTGTATCGATCCTAATAGATAGATCGATACACTGGCTCGCGAGAATGACCTTATCTTAGCCTAACAAGTTATTATTGAAAGTATAAACAAATTCTCACTTTTGAAAATGAACATGATCTACTCCGATAATGGTTCAATACACACAATTTTATTAGCTCGTCATACCAGTACTATGTTAGTTATAGTTTCATTTCTTCATGAAAATTTGCTTCATGTCTGCTTGGATCTGTTGCTAACAGTGTCGTGTTAATAAGATCGTCCAAATATGCCTGTGGACATTATTTATGAACGATATTTGGCTAGTGAATGTAGGACCTCAACGTTGAACTTTCGCACTTCGACAAATTGGGACCCATCTCGGAGAGATATGTTGCGTCGATCTGTCTGTCAGTAGCCTAGGGCTCACAAGGAGTATTGTGATCAAGTTTGGCACGCTATCGTTAGTGAACCCGGGAATGTCCAAGGACGAGCTTACTTTGTCACTTTAACTATTGACTGCCTATGTGTTTCTTCGCCCGCTCATGATCTTGTTAATGCCTATGTGCCTCATCAGTTGCTACTATTTGTATATGTTTATGTCGCAGATTGCTTGAAGGAACACTTGTATTCGCGTGAGGGATGCCTTTGTCTTTGTACCCCTTCGTACGCGCAAAGCCGTCCAGGGGGAAAAGGATGACAGAACTGAACCAGATTACCAGAAATCTTTGCTTGTAACAGTGTTTGGACAACCTGTAACTATCTGGGTCATCTATACGCGGTAAGACTGACCCTGGGATCGTGTGTATCCATCTTCAGCCCACTTTCGGCGACTATAAAAGGGAAATCCCCGAAATCAACACCACGTGACCATCTAGACTATCAGTCGAATGTTTTCTTGTTATGCTTACAGACGACGCCTATCCTGATAACATATTCTCCATGTTCTACAAAGATATAGGTATGGTTGGCCATCCCTGTCAGAATTCGTCATTTAGAGGCTGCCTCTAAATAATATATACCATGGTATAAAATGCCAAGCCTGTCATAATTCGTATTTAGAGGCTGCCTCTAATTATTTTGTACCATGGTATAAAATGCCGAGCCTGCCATAATTCCTATTTAGAGGCTGCCTCTAATTATTTTGTACCATGGTATAAAATCGCCTCTAAATCGCCAAGCCTGCCACAATTCGTATTTAGAGGCTGCCTCTAATTATTTTGTACCATGGTATAAAATGCCGAGCCTGTCATAATTCGTATTTAGAGGCTGCCTCTAATTATTTTGTACCATGGTATAAAATCGCCAAGCCTGCCATAATTCCTATTTAGAGGATGCCTCTAATTCATTTAGCCGTAAGTCATAAACAACTCGATGTCATATCAAGAATATTAAATTTGGCCAATGAGTAAACTTGTAACAAGCGTAGAGATATGGTCACGTGAGTAAATGGGAAGAGACAAGATTTTTGACATATTCTTCCAAGGTGCAGGGATCGCATTCGGGGTCGAGTGCATAGAATGAGTGAATGGTTTTCTGTCCGAACAAGTGGGCAGAAATGTCAATAATCGTGTTTGATGAAGCAAAAACGGTTCTATATGTGTATTTGTATCTGAAAGTCGGAGAAAATTACTCATATAAGAACTCCTTCTTGAAAAAACATAGCAATAAATTAGAACTCCCTGTCTCTCAGGATCGGACATTCATATTCGTTTGAATATTGGTTGTGTTATTCACAAAATTCAAGAAGGCGGCCGAACCACGTGAAATAGGAATTTATTTTTTGAGTATTCTTGGGGGGGCAAGGGGGTGTAAGCGATCGTGTGAATGTAAAAAAAAATATCTCTAGTACGGAGAAAAAAGAAAAAAAAATAATCAAAATACGAAGAACGAAGAAAAAACAATTGTGAAGAATTCAAGTGTTTCTTAACTAGCTAACACGCTGTTTAATAGTGTTGTTAATGTCCGTACATGCAGCGGAGAAAACATCGGAAAACGTTGGAAATTGTCCACAGTTGACAACATATTTCATTATATACTCCACAAGGGCGGATCCAGCCAAGATTCATGGGGGGGGAGGGTGTCGACTATCACAGCCCAACAGGCGAGGGTCCAGGGGCCGCCTAGGCCCCGGAGCTCCAGGTTGCGGGAGATGCGTTTTACGCGTTTTCCCGGAAATAAATCTGAACACAATGTAGATAGATTTATTGTTCTATTTTCACATTTGTTTCGCATAAACACGCATCGATATTGAAGAATATGCCTGACACCTTTTGACTTCCTGGTTTAACACAAACAAAACAGGCCTATAATACACCATTACACGTGGTGCGCTCGCGGCGATAATATCCAGTTTTCATGGGGGGGGGGGGATGTCTGCCCCCCCTCCCCCCCCACGTAGAGCCGCCCTTGCTCCAAAACTGTAAACAAAATAACTTATATAAGTAACTTGAGTGATATTTAAGGACGGTTTTCGGATGTGGATTTATAAAAAAAAATGTAGGCCTATGTCGCCATTGGAATTTCAAAATTGGACCACGGAATCGAAGAAGAGGATTTGTGGGGATTTCTTTAGCACGTGTCATAAACGAGCCAACCAACGAAAGAAGAAAGTAGTTGTTGCACTCATGATCACGTTATTCTCCACAACAGGGTTGTTTCGACGCACACATAAGAGCTGAATCAGCTAGATTTGCGTCCCCTCTTGCAGGCAAGCATACGAGAGTGACGGTGTGAAAGGGAACGTAAATAACGAATCTCACAAAACGAGGGACGCAAAATTATAACTTGGTGGAACAGAGAACAGAGAATTAAAAATAGGAAAATACGGTGAACGTGGAATATGTCCAGAACGTGTGTACGCAAAATTAGTTTTCCTCGGAACTGAGAACGGATAATGAAAATTACCCCAAAACGGAGTACGAAAATACCCCTTGCCCCCCCCCCCCGCTTCTTGGTCGTCATGGTACATAGCATGCATATATGTAGTATGAGTAGTTTGTATTCTGATGTGTGGGAAACAATAACGAAATGCGTGTATCTGTGCTCTTGAATTGGTTCGCAAGACTATGTGTGTGGGGTGGGGTGTCAGGGAGAGCAGATAACGGGAGCAGAGTTCGGGATCAATCAGATTATATCTAAATCGTGTGAAATAACCACGAGATATAGTCGCAAGCCGATTCACTCACATCTTCTGGCGCGCAATTTTAGTCGATTGGGTGTTGTCTTAAATTAGAGAACAATGCTTTGTCTTCGCCGTACAAATCCGTTCGTATTGAGTCTCAGAACAGTACGCATAAATCTCGAAAGCAAACATTCACTCATTCTATGCACTTTTATCGTCGACCCCGAATGCGATCCCTGCTGAGTCGACCCCGAATGCGATCCCTGCTGAGTTTGCTTGAAAAATAGCTATATATTTACGTGCGCCGTCAGAACAACAGGAGCGCGTACTTCCTTCGGAACAACACAGTTATTCCCCTTGTTTCTTTTCAAATATCAGTGTCGTCCAGCGTCAGTCAGCGCCATATTAGTTTAATCGGACAGCTTTCTCTTAACATTTCAGAAATATATGCCATATGAACGCTGTGTTAGCTATACCAATTATATATGAATGCTATATCAAAACATTAAATTTAAACTTTGTGTTCGTGTGTGCGTGTGTGTGGGTGTGGGTGTGTGTGGGTGTTTGCATAAGGCAGGCAAGAGGGGGGGGCGGGCAAATAAATAGATGAGAACCGACTGAGCAGCCAATGCATATTTACTCGATTTTTAGCTATTTTTATAAAAAATTGAATCGGATTTTCTTTCTAAAATATAGCTTTTTATTGACTTGCGGCACATGAGTCACTGGTATCTGAACTCTTTTTGTCCCCTTGATGGTTCTTTCGTCGGACCGAAAATGCTAGTACGTTGAAATAGATGTACAAATCGGTCACTGGAGTCCAAGCGAAAGTTTTAATGGAGAAAGTTTAGATTGGGCATTGGTCGTCCAGAGACGGCGCTCCTCACAGTATGGTTTTCTGTCCGAACAAGTGGGCAGAATTGTCAATAGTCGTGTTTGATGAAGCAAAAACGGTTCTATATGTGTATTTGTATCTGAAAGTCGGAGAAAATTTCTCATATAAGAACTCCTTCTTGAAAATACAACGCAATAAATTAGAACTCGCTGTCTCTCAGGATCGGACATTCATATTCGTTTGAATATTGGTTGAGTTATTCACAAAATTCAAGAAGGCGGCCGAATCACGTGAAATAGGAATTTATTTTTTGAGTATTCTTGGGGGGGGGCAAGGGGGTGTAAGCGATCGTTTGAATGTAAAAAAAAAAATATCTCTAGTACGGAGAAAAAAGAAAAAAATAATCAAAATACGAAGAACGAAGAAAAAACAATTGTGAAGAATTCAAGTGTTTCTTTACTAGCTAACACGCTGTTTAATAGTGTTGTTAATGTCCGTACATGCAGCGGAGTAAACATCGGAAAACGTTGGAAATTGTCCACAGTAGACAACATATTTCATTATATACTCCACAAGGGCGGATCCAGCCAAGATTCATGGGGGGGGTGTCGACTATCACAGCCCAACAGGCGAGGGTCCAGGGGCCGCCTAGGCCCCGGAGCTCCAGGTTGCGGGAAATGAGTTTTACGCGTTTTCCCGGAAATAAATCTGAACACAATGTAGATAGATTTATTGTTCTATTTTCACATTTGTTTCGCATAAACACGCATCGATATTGAAGAATATGCCTGACACCTTTTGACTTCCTGGTTTAACACAAACAAAACAGGCCTATAACACACCATTACACGTGATGCGCTCGCGGCGATAATATCCAGTTTTCATGGGGGGGATGTCTGCCCCCCCTCCCCCCCCAACGTAGATCCGCCCTTGCTCCAAAACTGTAAACAAAATAACTTATATAAGTAACTTGAGTGATATTTAAGGACGGTTTTTGGATGTGGATTTATAAAAAAAAATGTAGGCCTATGTCGCCATTGGAATTTCAAAATTGGACCACGGAATCGAAGAAGAGGATTTGTGGGGATTTCTTTAGCACGTGTCATAAACGAGCCAACCAACGAAAGAAGAAAGTAGTTGTTGCACTCATGATCACGTTATTCTCCACAACAGGGTTGTTTCGACGCACACAGAAGAGCTGAATCCGCTAGATTTGCGTCCCCTCTTGCAGGCAAGCATACGAGAGTGACGGTGTGAACGGGAACGTAAATAACGAATCTCACAAAACGAGGGACGCAAAATTATAACTTGGTGGAACAGAGAACAGAGAATTAAAAATAGGAAAATACGGTGAACGTGGAATATGTCCAGAACGTGTGTACGCAAAATTAGTTTTCCTCAGAACTGAGAACGGATAATGAAAATTACCCCAAAACGGAGTACGAAAATACCCCTCCCCCCCCGCTTCTTGGTCGTCATGGTACATAGCATATATGTAGTATGAGTAGTTTGTATTCTGATGTGTGGGAAACAATAACGAAATGCGTGTATCTGTGCTCTTGAATTGGTTCGCAAGACTATGTGTGTGGGGTGGGGTGTCAGGGAGAGCAGATAACGGGAGCAGAGTTCGGGATCAATCAGATTATATCTAAATCGTGTGAAATAACCACGAGATATAGTCGCAAGCCGATTCACTCACATCTTCTGGCGCGCAATTTTAGTCGATTGGGTGTTGTCTTAAATTAGAGAACAATGCTTTGTCTTCGCCGTACAAATCCGTTCGTATTGAGTCTCAGAACAGTACGCATAAATCTCGAAAGCAAACATTCACTCATTCTATCCACTTTTATCGTCGACCCCGAATGCGATCCCTGCTGAGTCGACCCCGAATGAGATCCCTGCTGAGTTTGCTTGAAAATAGCTATATATTTACGTGCGCCGTCAGAACAACAGGAGCGCGTACTTCCTTCGGAACAACACAGTTATTCCCCTTGTTTCTTTTCAAATATCAGTGTCGTCCAGCGTCAGTCAGCGCCATATTAGTTTAATCGGACAGCTTTCTCTTAACATTTCAGAAATATATGCCATATGAACGCTGTATTAGCTATACCGATTATATATGAATGCTATATCAAAACATTAAATTTAAACTTTGTGTTCCTGTGTGCGTGTGTGTGGGTGTGTCTTTCCTCCCAAGTGGGGACTTGAGTGTGAATACACACCTTACAAGTGAGGACCTTATTGACAACTGGGGACCTGAACCCAAGTCCTCAGTTGTATCTTTATTTAATCTGGCTTCAGAGGGTTATCTGACCCCAAAAACCCTCGAAATTGCAAAGTCCCCAGTTGGAATTTTCAACGTGTTTTGTGTATACGACTAGTGTGTGAAGTTCTCAGTTGTGAGCATGTTTGTGAAGTGTGTCCGATATTAAATTTTATTGTAAAAAATCACGTCATGATTGGAGATTTTTCGAACAGCTGACACTCATCCTTATATCCATTGGAAGATGATTATAACAACAAATAACTGATAAAAAGCTTATTTCATAGAGTCCCCAGTTGTAGGTGTACAGTCAGAAGTCCCCAGTTGGGAGCCTTTACACGTATGTGTGGGTGTGGGTGTGTGTGGGCGTTTGCATAAGGCAGGCAAGAGAGGGGGGGGCGGGCAAATAAATAGATGATAACCGACTGACCAGCCAATGCATATTTACTCGATTTTTAGCTATTTTTATAAAAATTTGAATCGGATTTTCTTTCTAAAATATAGCTTTTTATTGACTTGCGGCACATGAGTCACTGGTATCTGAACTCTTTTTGTCCCCTTGATGGTTCTTTCGTCGGACCGAAAATGCTAGTACGTTGAAATAGATGTACAAATCGGTCACTGGAGTCCAAGCGAAAGTTTTAATGGAGAAAGTTTAGATTGGGCATTGGTCGCCCAGAGACGGCGCTCCTCACAGTATGGTTTTCTGTCCGAACAAGTGGGCAGAATTGTCAATAGTCGTGTTTGATGAAGCAAAAACGGTTCTATATGTGTATTTGTATCTGAAAGTCGGAGAAAATTTCTCATATAAGAACTCCTTCTTGAAAATACAACGCAATAAATTAGAACTCGCTGTCTCTCAGGATCGGACATTCATATTCGTTTGAATATTGGTTGAGTTATTCACAAAATTCAAGAAGGCGGCCGAATCACGTGAAATAGGAATTTATTTTTTGAGTATTCTTGGGGGGGGGCAAGGGGGTGTAAGCGATCGTTTGAATGTAAAAAAAAAAATATCTCTAGTACGGAGAAAAAAGAAAAAAATAATCAAAATACGAAGAACGAAGAAAAAACAATTGTGAAGAATTCAAGTGTTTCTTTACTAGCTAACACGCTGTTTAATAGTGTTGTTAATGTCCGTACATGCAGCGGAGTAAACAT
>JAVTVY010027315.1:0-11390 GCA_036873755.1 Hanleya hanleyi | reverse complement strand
TCCAATAACAGTAGGGAGTCTGACCTAATAACAACAAAGGATTATCTTATACTAAAATGACAGTCTGACAACAATTGACACCTGGCTCCTGTCTTTGCACCAGCTGGTCAGAAATGGTCTAACAACACTAATTAAATGTCAACTTTCAAGAGCTATGAACTAATAGAACTGTTATCATAAAATCTTATTACAAAAGTAAACTCATAGCATTAAATCCTAGTTATAACATGTGTTACATAATATTGAGTGTATACATTTATCAGTAACTAATAACTCCATACTTATAATACTAATTCACAATAAACAAACATTAAATAATAATGGAATATAATTGAGGTACATGTTCATTTCACATGTACATGTCTTATGGCTCTGTTATAGTTATTTTACATGTACATGTCTTATGGCTCTGTTATAATACTTCCACACCATGAGCACAGCTACATGGTAGACAATCAAGATAAGTACAACTGTATCTTATCCAAATTTTAACCTTTTTTAACGGTCATTGACCAGGGTTTCAATTGTTTGATTATTGATGTCTTATATCCATGTCTGTGTCTTCCCAGCGGTTACTTAGCCTAACATTGAATCTGCTACTTGGCCGAGGTTTCCCTCCTTCCACCTGTTGGTACTGAGGCAATAATTGAAGCAGGTTTACGATTTAGGCAACGAATATTAAACATTTAAGAACAATGTTTCTATTCGTAACTAAATCAAACCTGCTTCAATTTAATGCGTCCTCCCGTCCTTCCCCTCAGACCGCGGCCTAGTTCACTACTGGTCTCGGTTATTTACAATGAGAAAGAGGGAGAGAATGGGCTGTGCATTGGCTTTTATGGTAACCACGTTGGGAAGAGTGAGAGCTCTCCTAGGGGCGGATAACTCTATCTCCTAGGGGAGATAATTTTCAATTTTTAACTTCCGTTTTCTACGTTTGATTGTGCATTTAAATGGAGTTTAAAGGCAATAATTGAAGCAGGTTTGATTTAGTTACGAATAGAAACATTGTTCTTAAATGTTTAATACTGATATACTATTGATTTATACATGGTTGCCGTGATAACGAAAAGCTTGAATAAGTCATAAATGAATGTTGAATTGTAATAAAAAAAAGTCATGAATTTGATATTTTCTTGGGAAAGTCATGAAAAAGTCATGAATTTTCTTCTTCTGTTCCTTCTCATAGGATACATACATGTGTGTACTTATATCAACAAGCAACACTTTGAACGCCAAATTTTTCACCGTTTGGCAGTGATTTCACAAGATAACTTGGCTAGCTGTTTCTCAGCTCAGACAGTTTCTTAGTCATGAAATATGGTTGTATTTAGTATTGAAAATTCATGAATATATATTTTCTGTTTATTTTGATATGAGTATTTTATAATGATGATTCTGTCGTCGTTCCCAGATGAAGATGACCATGAGACAGGGTATGAATCGGACGAAGAACAGCCCATGCTGAGCAAAAATGAGCTTAAGACCAGCAGTTTTAGGAGCCAAGGATCGAAGGGGAGCTTCAAACGTACGATTTCTGTTCTCTCGGAGAACCCGGCCGGTCTCGCCATGCTTTCAGATGAGGTAGATTTATTTTCAATTC
Source organism: Hanleya hanleyi (assembly GCA_036873755.1). Lineage (NCBI taxonomy): Eukaryota > Metazoa > Mollusca > Polyplacophora > Lepidopleurida > Hanleyidae > Hanleya > Hanleya hanleyi. The sequence continues at coordinate 9,787 of JAVTVY010027315.1, read as the reverse complement.
AAGCTTCATGTGTTTTCTACCCCTTGACCATTTTTGGCCTCGGGTAATTGTCGTCTTCATGTATGTCCCTCTATCCGTCATGCCGTCTGTACGTCCGTCTGTTACTGCATTCTAGGCAAAACCGCTTAAAAGACAACCACCAAATTTTGACCACTTATTTATCTAGTGCTAAATCAGACGCCTATCGAAAGTGGCTTCCCTCTGCCGATATTTTACAGAGTTATGCCCCTTTACAGATATATTAATTTCTATTCCGGTCATATATGCTTGAATGTAACCAACTATATCTACAGAACTGTGCTCGATATAGCTACTATATTTTGGAAACTTATTTATATTGTTGTATTCTATAAGCCAGCAAAAAGTTTCTCGCCTCGGCTCTTATTTTACAGAGTTATGCCCCTTTTTGAGTGCAGTTATCTCTGATTTTGTATATGCTATAGTTATATATAATTAACTGTGTTTGGTACAGCTACCAGATTATGAGGAAACTTTTTTATCCAGTTGTATTCTAGATGCCTACAAAGAAATTAGTTGTCTCAGTCTATATTTTATGGAGTTATGCCCCTTTCGGATGTAATAATCTCAGATTTTGTGATCTGTAGTTGAATGTACAAATTATATCTGCAGATCTGTGTTCGGTACAGCTGCTAAATTTTTGAAACTTATTTATCTAGTTATATTCTAAAAGCGTACAAAAAAATCATCATCTCGGCCCTTATTTTACGGAGTTATGCCCCTTTTCGGTTGTAATAATGTTGGGTTTGCTTGAATGTAACCAGTTATATCTGAAGAACTGTGCTCAATACAGCTACCAAATTTATTTATCATATCTACTTTTATTCTATAAGCCTACAAAAAGTTATTCGTCTCGGCCCTTATTTTACAGAGTTATGGCCCTTTTTAGCTCGTCGTATACGAAGTAGGCGAGGTATTGGGAGAGAGAGGGGGAAAGTGGCAGTGTCGGTGTTGGTGTCAGTGTCGGTGTTCGATTAAGTTTTTATGTTTAGGCTGGACTTCTTTTGGACTCTGAAAGTTTTCTGGGTTAATGTTTTCTGTTTAGGCTGGACTTAGAATAATTTTGACTTCTTTTGGACTCTGAAAGTTTTCTGTGTTAATGTTTTCTGTTTAGGCTGGACTTAGACGGACGGCGAGCTGCCATGTTACACATAACCCTTGTTGTGTATTAATCTAGATATGATTTTGTGATATATGTTCTTGAATGTAGCTGTTATATCTGCAGAATTGATTATATTTTTTAAAAAGGACAATTCTGGATGATTAGTACAGCCATAATATGTTGCACATTCTCGGCATATTTCTCAATTGCGTGGGGGAAGCCGAGAGGTTTTGTGAGTCTCACCCTCATGTTTTTATCACCACAGCCCCTTTAATAATAAGTACCTCTGTTAGAATACTGCACATCACCGAGACATTGCAAACCACGTAAATTTATACAGCTTTACTTTATATGTAGTAAATCGGCTGCGCACATCTTGAGAAAAGTATAGTACCTAAAATTCGCTGCCACAAATGACCCACCATGCGAGATAGCCTTTTCCAGTCGAACATAAAAAAAAATCAGCGTAAATTCGACCACCATTTTTCCGCGGTACGACTGGCAGAAATAGGTCATTCCGCCCAACACAATCACAGTGAGTATTGGAGGCCAGCCGTCAAACTGGCCCAGAGTTTTTCCCTAGTAAAATTTTAAAAGGTTGTTTGGATATTCTTTAGTGTTGAATATTATAGAAGGATTTTAAAATATATTGCAAACCACTCACACTCAGTCAGGTATAATGACCAACCAAAGAGTTGACCATCAAAAATTGCTTTGTCTACATTTAGATAAAACTCTGTCTTGGCAATCTCATGTAGATCATATTTGTCCTATTTCTAGATTACTGTCTGTTCTGAGGAAGCATAAGAGTCGAATCCCACAGAATATGCGACTTTTATTCTACAATGGATACATATCCCCCATAAACGGTATCAGTATCTGGGGTAATTGCTCAAACCAACTACTGAACAAGATACATAAACTGCAAAAGACTGCAGCACGTTTGATCTTAGACAAAACAAAACATACTCCTTCTGCTCAACTTTTTAACATGCTACAGTGGCAAACAGTATTTTTGGTTAAACTCAATAAAGCTGTAACTGTATACAAATCACTCAATGGGAATTACCCAGATTACATGAAAAATCTATTCACTGACAACATTCATCAAAGAACTTTGAGATGTTCTGCTATGAACACTCTCAAAGTTCCCTTCCCCCATACTGAGCTGTTCAAGAAAAACCTGATATATTTAGGACCGGTCCTGTGGAATTCCCTGCCAGCCAATACACAAAACTCTTCCCCTATTCAGAGCTTTAAAACCTTGTTTGTGCAACATTTATCATCTTGAACCCCTGGATTGCATAATTATGCTCTTTGCCGTTATTGCATTCACAGTGATGCATACCAAATTGTATAAGTATATAGTTTTCTATTGTCCGTATAAACGTATATAATCTTGATTATTATATATGCAATTTTTGCTTCCATTTGCTTGTGATGTGAATGACATGTGAATGTTTTTGCGTGTGAGGGCCTCAGGGAAGATCACCATTGTTTGTTGACGGAGTGTTCATTTCTACTTTAGCCTCTTGAAATAAAGTTCTATTATTATTATTACTGGAAGTCAAGTGCTGTTTATAAACTTAGACCCCAAAAATATCAATAGTGGTTAACAACCTGGATACATGTAGTGTTGCCAGGAATTGACAAGGTTACGCACTGTATGCTGACCAAATTCTTCAGCTTGTGATAAATGTATCTCTGGATTAGACTGCAAGTTGAATACATCATTCCCCTTTCTCTTTTTAATTCTCAGACATTGGGTTTGCCATGACGAACCAATAAGTGCATTAATTGACACGTGTCTCCCGACATTAATCTGTGGTTCATAACCTTCCTCTCCTGTCTGTATGGGGCAGATTTTTAACTATGATAACCTGTGAAAATGTGGTAAATATATGCATCAAATTATCTCAATATTCCATTAAGAAAGGACCTTTATGCTTACACTGATGATAATTTTGACATCTTCGAGTTTAAAATGGTTCAGTTATCCCTGTTTAAAAATAGTCTCCATACTTTAGCCATAGAAAGGAGAGGCAGATTACAAACCACAAAGCTAAGCCTGCAGTCTTGCATCAATGTACCTGCCCCTCCCACTGGGCAAATCTTTTGTGAAAGAATTAAAGTGAGAAAGGTGGATTATGTAGCAATTATAAAAGTTAACCTGATAGATTTATGTTGTCTTGGAAGTAATGCATCCATGGAATGTTATATACGTACCTCAAAATGGGTTTGCAGATATGTTAATGAGCTCAGATATAATACCAATTAAATTAACAATTCAGTGATTTTTGTTGTCAGTTGAGAGAATTAATTAATCTTCATGGTTGTATAACCCTTTCCGGAAAGTATCTGATCTCCCCCTGAACAACTGTCGCTCTTTGAGGTTAGAGGAACGAACAGCTGCTTCCAGGAAGTATAGTCGTCTCGGTTTCACATATTTGAATAATATATTGATAAACTATTCCTGAATATTTGTTTGAAAAATTATTTTGTTAATATTTTCTACATGACCTGATAGATCCTGTATTCGTGTACATTAGGAAGTTAATTTTTTAGAAAATTAGAATATTTTATTACGGTACTAAACTAATTGTGAGAGCCTTTGGTACTTACTGGAAGCTCTATGCACCAGCACGGCCCCTAGTGGAATTGGGCTACAGTCTCATACATGTAGGATGTATCAGGACAATTAAAGAATACTATAGCCAGAGATGGTCAAGATCCAATATCAATGAATTTGTATAGAAACCCCAGTGGATCATGGGATATCTTCTACTTTTCTACCACTCGATTGGTCAGTTCTGATCTTCATAAAGAAATCTGGTATTTTCATTGGTTGATGTGGAAAATTGAATGAACAGCCAGCCAATCATAAATCAAGATTCTAAATATGTACATTGCTGTAAATTCCCTATATTCAGGAAGAAGAAGCAGCCGCTAAGGGAGCAATGAGGAGAATTCTAAAGCTCAACTCACCAGAGTGGGGGTATATTGTTGTTGGTTGTGTAGCATCACTCCTCACAGGCGGAATTCATCCAACTTTCTCCATTGTCTTCAGCGAACTGCTTAAGGTAAGCCTGTTCTCACCATTCAATATATGACATGTTGTTCTAATTATAATATATACATGACCCTGATATAATAGTTAACATCTATAACCTTGGCTATGTCGCTCCTGCACAAAAGCTTGCTCTGTGTGAGTATTGTTGGAATGGTCAGATCAAAGTAACAGCTCATAAAAAAAGAGAGAATGATGGGGCTTGTCAGAAGGAAAATACATGTTATGGTGGCCTCTAATAATTCAATAATCATGATAATAGGAAGTGAAATTTTCTCCATAAAATCAGGGGGTGATCAAATTTATTAAAACAGGAAGTTTGAAAAATGGTTCAAAATCTTGCATATAAACCATTATTTCTTCGTTATTTCAATGAGTTTAGAGTATGATCGAATTTAATATTAGTACAACTGATTGAATTTTTGTCCACAAAATTGGGAGTGAGTGAGTTGTGATGGGGATTGAGTTAAATGGATTACTGTATTAATTTAGAATATAGACTGGCAGCCCTCACAAGTTTAACTACAGCATTTGACAATTGGTGATGTAAACTGGCTCTGCTGCATATGTATATTGTCGAAAATCCTTCGAACTGAGGAAAAAAATGGGGGGAAATTGGAAAGGGGGGGGGATATGGTATGTTTTACTCCCACCTATCATTTTCACAGGCGGAATAGCCAGTTCACAAGGTTTTGGAAGTGAGTATCTGGACATTCTGATCCCGGTAACAGAAAATCTGAGAAATTTTCTAGTGGAACAAAGTCGGAATTTTGTTATTCTTGAATCTGGATCCAATATTCAGTGTAATATTTGGAGACAAAAACTCCAAAAACGCCCGTGTGCAGATAACAGAATGTTTGGATCTGATTTTGCCAGCTGCATTAATCAAGCAATCAAGCAATCAATTGTGGTTGGGGTATTGTGGTATTAAAATTGAACAATGGCATTGATGTGACATTGTCACTCAGTTAGTGAAGCGTGGCAAAGAAACAGCATCAGATGCCAGTGTGTGGATAACAAACTTTTTTAACAAAAAATCTCTGGCATCAGAAATATCCAGATACTGTCATCAGAAAACACCTTTGTGCACTGGGTGTTACACCTTGATGTTGAATTGTTTGTTACAGGTATTTGCTGTGAAGGACAAACAGGTCCAGCTGGATCAGACGGCTGTGTTAGTGGGACTGATGGTCACTGTGGGTGTTTGTATGTGCATCTTCAGAACCATACTGGTATGTATGTTTTCATAATATGCTGGGAATGTTGGGTAAGCTGGGGTATGCTAGGGAATGTTGGGTAAGCTTTGGTATGCTGGGATTGTTGGGTATGCTGGGAATGTTGGATACGCTGGGTATGCTGGGAATGTTGAAACTACTGGATAAGCTTGGGTATGCTGGGAATGCTGTGGTATGCTGAGTACGTTGGGTATGCTGGGGTATGCTGGGAATGTTGAAAGTGCTGGGAATGTTGAAAGTGCTGGGTAAGAATGGGAATCCTGTGGTATTTTTGGAATGTTTGTTATAATGAGTATGTTGAGTATACTGGGTATGTTGGATATGCTGGGTATGTTGAATATGTTGAGAATGTTTGGTATGTTGAGTATGTTGGGTACACTGGGAATGTTGGGTATGCTGGGGATGTTGGATATGCTGAGAATGTTGGGTATGCTGGGGATGTTGGATATGCTGAGAATGTTGGGTATGCTGGGGATGTTGGATATGCTGAGAATGTTGGGTATGCTGGGGATGTTGGATATGCTGAGAATGTTGGATATGCTGGGCATGTTGAAAGTGCTGGGTAAGCTTGGGAATGCTGTGGTATGTTGGGAATGTTTGGTATGCTGAGTATGTTGGGTATGCTGGGAATGTTGGGTAAGCTAGGGATGTTGGGTATGCTGTGAATGTTGGGTATGCTGGGAATCCTTGATATGCTGGTATGTTCTGTTACACTTGTCCCTCATTATAACGCAGAAGATGGGGGACAAATTATTGATTGCATAATAGTGAGTCCTACGGCAGCATATTTTACAGACATGTTTTGGGGAAAAAAGTCAGGTGTGCTATAATGAAACTTGCTTTATAAGAGGGTCAAGTGTACTATTTATCAGTACTGTATTTGAAAATACAGCTTAAGCTAAAATTATTACAATTCCCAATTGTTTCTTTCTGAATGGAAGTTTACTCTTCTGAACAGTTTTGATCAAGAGTTCTACCCTCTTCTATTTCATAGAGTGCCTGTTTTGGTAAATCTGGTGCCAATTTGACAATGAGAATTAGACAGATGGCATTCAGAGCAATGCTTAAACAGGTGAGATTACATTTAAAGCCTGAACTCATCACGTCCATTTCCCATCATCTTCTCCATAATGAAATCCTGTCTTAACTTCTCTGTAATGTTGTCTTCTCTGTAATATTTATGTGTCTTTTCCGTAATATTTCTGTATCTTCTCCGTAATGGATCCATAATGTCTCTGGTCTTCTCTGTAATGGAACCGTAATGTCTCCGGGTCTTCTCTGTAATGGAACCGTAATGTCTCCAGGTCTTCTCTGTAATGGAGCCATAATGTCTCCAGGTCTTCTCTGTAATGGATCCATTATTGTCTCTGAGACATCTAAGTAATGGAATCTTTTGTGGATTCTACTGTGGAGGTATTTAATGAAGTTCATTGTGTTGGACAGGTGAACTTTTCAACCTGTCCATAACAAGTCATTCTCAGTAACAACTGAACAGTACATGTATCTCTCCTTTTCTTCATAGTGTCGCACTCATCCTTGAAAAATATAATTTGACCTACTGACTTTGTGGTATACACCATTCAAGTATTAAGGATTTCTTACAGATTTCAAATATATAAATGTGTTCACTGTAATCTGTAGGTTGTGAGAATAATTTTAAAAAATGAGCCTTCTCTTTTAAATCGCTATTTTCAAAAAAGTATTCAACTTTTTGTAACTTACATCATCATTTCCTGTAGACGACAACTCCAACAGGAAATCTGTTTCTCAGTTTTGTCAATTTTGGTCTAGTTCTTATTCTATTGACCTTCAACTCAACTTCAAAGTTCAAAATTGTGAGTTGCTCGATTTTGTAAAGAAATATTCCATTAAATGTCAATAGACTGAGAACTAGTCCAAAATTGATAAAATTGAGACACAGATTTCCTGTTGGAGTTGTCTTCTACAGGAGATGATGAATTAAGTTATGATAAGTGGAATACTTTTTTGTGAATAGCATTTAAAAAATCTGAATTAAATTTTGAATTAATTGTTTTTTAAATCCGAAAATGTTGACAACCTACAGGTTTACACTGAACAAATTTATATATTTGGAATCCTTAAGAACTGTGCTTTCAAGAAATATATACATTACCACAGCTATGAGACCTTTTTTTAGCTGTATAAAGACAGTTTCTAGAGGATCTGTAAAAGTATGTGCAGGGAGGCTGAGTACCCTTAAAGTATGTGCTCTTTTTATCTTTTTGCCGTATTGATAGGAAATAGCCTGGTTTGATGACCCAAAGAACCAGGTGGGATCTCTGACGGCCAGACTCGCCTCCGATGCATCATTAGTTGAGGGGGTGAGTAGAGTGGAGGAATGGTGATTGTATCATGGTATGTTTTATCAAAGCTTCTGCTTCGGTGAGGTGTGGTTGAATTGTCAAATATAAAATCGTACCTGTGAAAGAAAGATTTTGATTGGCATAAATTACAACATATTGTCATGTACTTAGAATAATTACAAGGCATTGAACTAGCCTAAAGATTAATATTATTCCTACGAAGTAGGCTCTCATTTGCAAATTGTCCGGTAATGAGTGAGTGAGGCAAGCAGTCAGCCTGTCCATTCGAATCCTTTCTCCGGCAAAATAAGGAGAACCGTTGACATTAGAACCTTGATTTTTGGCATGAATGCACATTAGGGGACTGTTACCAGCAAGTTCTGAGCTGACCTACTTTTGATGAAAATTTGACCTACTTAGGTGACCTATAAACCTCGAAATTGGCAAAAGCATGTCTCAGATCAAGATACACTTTTAAAATATCAAACCCTACTTAGTAGGTCCTGTGACGTTAGTCACACTGCCATAAACTATCCTAATGATTCTCAAATAACAGGGCTGTGAACTAGTATAGGCTATTCGTACAGTCCCTGATTTTGAGATGAAAGACTTTATACAACGACCGAGAAAATATTTGGTCGCACTTCCTACTTACCACAACAAATCCCCTATCTCACAATATGCAAGACTGTCCAGTTTAATAGAATACGAGCTGATGACCGTGACCAAACCAGACCAGCTTATGTTGTAAGTTAGGGGATTTGTTGTAGCTAGTAAACAGGAAGTGTGACCAAACATTTTCTTCAGACAGTGTTATATTTCTCGCTCTAGTCATGAAGATTGACTTTGTAAACCGAATGAGTTTTAAGCAAAATATTTCCGGTTAAGCCCCTATGATCTTCGTATGTTTACAAAGAGGAATAGAAGCTGTTTGACTTTAAAATCCTGGCTGGGCTGATCAGTGTCCAGAATATTAGGAACTGTGGACACTCTCGTGTTCTGGCACATGTAGGCACCATCGTGATATGACTGAAACAATGTTGAAAACGACGTTAAATCCTACTCACTCACTCACTTTAAAATCAGCGAGTTTGCCTTGATACATCACTTCACAGTCAATGATGAGAGACAGTACCTTGCAGTTATTCTGAGTAGATAACATGTTGTACTTAATATCAATTGAAAATTTTCTTCCATAGATAATTTTATGCGGCATATTAAGCACACCTCAGGGGCCACTGAGGCCCTGAATTCTCGCTAAGACATATGACATTCTTTCTTTGCCAGAAATATGCAAAATATGAAGGATGTGTGTTATGGAGTGATGTATATGTATTTCTTAGAAATATTTCACTCTCGGTTTTCACCAGGTGTCTTGAGACATGGAAACGATCATCCAGTCAGCCTATTTTCCTTGTGAACTTGATGATGGTGGGGGAGGTGTACAAAGCCTGGATTAATGCTTGTATATATATATTCACCATTAGTTAATTAGAGTGTGTCAAAAATACCTTAAATTTTATTTACTGGATGGTTTAATATTGCATAATTTGTCATACTCTGTTTATGATGCGAATGAAAGTTTCGCTATAAATATCATTTCAATACCAGTATTCTTTCAATTCCAGGCAACTGGAGCACAGATTGGAAATGTGATTGAGTCGGTGTCCACTGTGGTTGTTGCGATTGTGATTGCATTTGTATTTGGCTGGAAGTTGGCATTTGTGGTGTTGGCCTTTTTCCCATTGATGGTGATAGCAGGGCTCGTTCAGGGTCATATGTTGATGGGTTTTGCTAGAGGAGACAGATCCTCCCATGACGAGGCAGCCAGGGTAATAAACTTCTCAATTTACCACTTCATTACCTCTACTGGTGCATTATGGGATTCCTTAACTCTTGTGGTGCATTGCAGGATATCTGCAAAACTCTATTGGTGCATCTTGGGTATCTCAGAAACTCTAGTGGTGCATCATGAGATATCGCAACTCTTGTGGTGCATCATGTGATATTTCAGACTCTTTAATGGTGCATCATGGAATAT
>JAVTVY010027314.1:0-111727 GCA_036873755.1 Hanleya hanleyi | reverse complement strand
CGAGCCTAGCTGGTTTGAGTAACATTACAGATTTATCGTCCAAAACCGATTCAACGGTCACAGTATCTGGACATACAGCTGACATCATGGAAATGGGGAACTCCAGTATTTATCAGCAAGGCAATTTATCAGATATTAATAAGCGACGCGTTTTCAACGATCACTTAAAAACTCGCCCTGAATCTAGTAACGCCACAAGCTTCAAACTGAACGAAACTGAAGAATCGTTGAATAGTGATGAGGCGGGTCAGAAGCAGGATAGGCTTCTCCCTAGTATCACTAATATCACTGTAACTATGCCAGTTGATGGTGCCATAGAGACAGGAGATGAGAACATTCATGATTTTCAACAATTTATCCAGAGCAAAAATCAACAGCAGAGCGTCATTCGTAAAATTTGGTCTACATGTCGTGTGGATGATCTTCGACTCTGCTCGTGTGAGTCGACGTGTACGGTACAGAATAACTGTTGTTACGACAGTAATTATCTGGACCTCAAGTCGGACTCAAAAACTTCCGATTCTTTTTCTTGTACTTCAGAATTGAACTCAAAATGGCGTCCAGATCACCCTACACTATTGATGGGAGACTGCCCACCAGAATGGCCGAATGACGAAATCAGACAGAAGTGTTTACATCCTTGGCTATTAGAGCCTGTGGAAAATGTACCTTGCTATTCTAACGATAGCAGAATCAATTATAAAAACGTATACTGTCTGCATTGTAATGGCCAGTCAGCAATTACACCTTGGCGGGCAGAGTTGCTCTGTACAGCACCAAGATGGTACGATGAAATCAATTCACTGGAGAAAATGATGAAACTGATCTACCCAACCAATAGCTTACAGAGGTGTTCGCTCATCGTTACACCATTGGAGTATATCGCAAGCCCATATTGTGTCCAGGTGGATATCAATAGCTGTGGACACGCGAATACTGATGAACTTCTCGAGAAAGCGTGCCTCGCCTATTACAACCCTGTCGTGTCAAAGACCAACGGTTTGCTCTATAGAAACATACACTGTATGGAATGTAACTTCCTCACCGAAGCACAATCCACTGGGTCGAAGATGCTTTTTCGCTCGTTTGGCTTGATGTCTGCTATTCTAAATGTTAACCCCATGGTTACACGAGAACAACAAACGGTATGTATATAAAATAACATTACTGGCATTTTTATCATCGTTCCTCAATCGGCCAATTTGAATCCAACATATCGCATTAACATGATACTTGGTTGATGGAATCCGATCAGTCTGTGGTCTCTAGTGAATGATATTACATATTTTGTTTTTTTTAATCTTTGATCAGAATCCTGGCATTCCGTCTGCATATGCTACACTATCCTTAACCCTACCTGGCCAGGGGGTGGTGGGGCGAAATGGCCACCCTACCAAACTTTCTGCGCTATCTCCGGATTGACAAAAAATGGAGAGCTGAAACTCCGTGACTTTGTAGCTTATCATATTGGAGTCATTTTGCCCCTATTTCCATAATCCCTCGAGCAGAGGATCATGGGTAAATTCAAGATGGCGGCCACGTGGGGTACCAGAAAAGTGAAGCTTTTGTCATATTTCTTTAAACTTTCTGCTTTTCCGCGATGAAAAGTGGGCAAAAACTATTTCATTTCAAATCACATTAATATTTACTAATTTATCATACAGTTTTGCTGAGAAATTGCATAAATAAAAAATTCGGAAAATCTGATCGAAAAATCGACCAAAAATGCCGTTTTGGAAAATGACGTCGCTTTGACGACATCAAAGCGGCCATCTTGGATTTTTTTTACATTTTCTGATAGAGGTTGACCCAAGGGTATAGTGTGGTAAGTTTCAGCCCCCTAGCTCAAGGTGTAAGAAAAATAATTAAGGGGAGGGGGCGTATCATTTCGCCCCTCCCCCCCCAAGCCAGGACAAGTCCCAGAAAGCCCAGGCCAGATAAGGTTAAAATGGCGATACGCAGCACAGCCATTTTTTTTAGAATCATAATACTCAAATTATGAGTAGCTTATTTTCTGTGCTACACCCCGTGTGCATGTCTGAGCATTTATCACGTGATCTGCTGTCTTATACCAATGCTGATTTTCTATGGTTTATCCGAATAAAAAACCTCATATATCTGTGTATATTTATAAACTATATCTGTTGATAAAATTTACCTATTTAGATAGAACATTTCTTGTAATAATTCCGGAAAGAAACCGAAATCACGCAAAAATGGCATTCGAATTTCTTAGAGTTATATCTCTATCAATCATAATCGAGTTTGTTATGTTCCAATAAAAATGTTAATAATAGACTTCGCCATCTTTTTTTCTGTGGCACAAAGCGAAGAAAAATGTGGATTTTATAGATGCAAATATGAGCACTGTATATTATCTTGAGGCAAGGCAGTGCAAGAAAATGTCCATAAACATCCCCATTCTCCTGGTATCTTCTACAACAGCAGCCTGGTTGTAGGTGTTTATTATAAATACAATCACTATATGTACTCAGATACCTCAGGGCAGTTGTTTCGGATATTTCGATGAAAATATTTTCTGTATATCGGCGGCATATCTCTCATGAGGGGAAAACCTAACCGTTGACACATTTATGTGTAAACAGCGCTGTTTCTTTCAATGTCTTCCACAGTTTCAACTTCTATTCATTATTATTACTGTCATTCTCGCATTCGAAGTTCTGTAGGTATTGAAAAACTACCGATCTCAGTTGAGATTTCATATGTATGCAGTTTTTGTTAAAGTCTTCCACAATGACCAAGGCCGATAATATATATATATTAATCTTCTGTACAGTATTGTAACCGTTGCGGTATCAAATGTGCCTGGACAGAATTCTCGCTAATGGAGTGCTGTAGGTATTGAAACATACCAATCTCAGTTCGATATTTTCTGTTTTGACTTATTTCATGTGTACGCTATTTAACAGTGCTCTTTCGATTAATCTCTTCAACTGTCCATGAGGTTCAAGGTCTATACAGTACTATTATTGTTTTTATCAAAAGTTTCAGAATAGAATTCTCGTTTATAGAGATTTTCTGTAGCTATTGAAAAATACCAATCTCAATTCGTGATTTTTCAGCTTCACATATTGCATGTGTATTCTTAGACAACTCTATTTCTTACTGAAGAAGGGCCGTTATTACTATGTTCTCTCCTCTGTACTGGCGGAGCTAGGAGTTTCTAGGCACGTCTGATAAAAAGTATTCTTACTACTTTAACAGGCGTTACAGCCTGGATCTCCACAGGATTATTATGTTTGTCTCGGCTCACGCCAGATTCGTTATATGAAAAGCATTGGAAATAGAAAATCAGTTCAGTTATAGCAAAAGACTTATCCTGGCTCACAGGTGGTGCCACATATAAGCAGACTGGTGCGGAAAAAAAAACAATCCCAAGCGAGATTTTCAGGCAAGTTACCCATATACCAAATCCCGAAAGAATCCATTCAAGTTTTTTAAATTTATTGTCCGGAAGCGCAATTTTAAACTGGCCGCTAGGTGGAACCTCCTATATGCGGACCGACATAAAAAAATATGCGACTCGAGATATTGATGCGATGTACGCATACCAAATTCGGAAAGAATCGGTCGAGATTTTCAAAATATACTGCAAACACTATTAAATTAGGTGGCGCCACCTTTAAACAAATCGGCACGAAAAACAATCTCAAACCAGACCTTGAGGCAAGGTACCCACACACCAAATTTGGAAAGAATCCTTCCGATTTTCAAAAGTTATTGTCTGGAAATGCAATTTTAACTTGCCCCCCAGGTGGCGCCACCTAGAGAAGGTCGGCCGAAAAAACAATCTCAAGTCATATCGTGAGGCAAGGAATCCACTTTCTAATTTCGAAAGAAATATGTTTGATTTTTCAGGAATTATTGTCCGGAAATGAGATTTTAACTTTTCCCCAGGTGGCGCCATCTATAGGTGAATCGATACAAAACATTCACGTGATCATATTACCCGTAGCTCCTGGATATGGCACTGTGAATTTCTTGAATTAATGTGGGTATGTCAGTGGTCCAAACGGACAAAATTAAGTAAAAGAGAAATTGTAGAAAAAAATACAGGTATCCAGTTTCGGACAGAGCTGCAAAACAATAGGTTTCTCCCTCTAGACAGGAGCATTATGCACAGCAAATTTGAAGTTGTTTGACGAAGGCATTCGGAATTATCGGACGGACAAGATTGAACAAAAAGGAAAATTTGCATATAAGGGAAGTTGTAGACAGAAAATCCAATTCCTAGTTTCGGACACAGCTGAAAATCGATAAGTGTCTTTTCACCCAATCTGCACCCAAAATTTAAAGTTGATTGACAAAGGCATCCAAAAGTTATCCGACGGAAAAGTAACGTGGAAAGAAGGGGAAAAAGAAGAAGAAACAGGAACCTTTCAAGCACATGAGGCATCCCTAGTGACGCCTAAAAATCTTCAACAAAGTAGTGTCCAATGTACTTTCAATGCACATTATCGCAAGGACTTTATAGTACTTTTTAGACTGTAATTCTCCTGTGTTGTTCTCTTTATTGACTTTTGATAACGCATATTTCTGAGCTCGTTTCGGCATATATATTGGCGAAATGGAGGCTGCCTCTCGCTTCATTTGATTTTCGTTATTTTTCTCTCGAAAACAGATGAATTTGATAGAAAATAATTCGTTTTTCTTAAAAGAGATTACGTTGATGCCGCTTTAGGCAAGGAAAATGCGAAACAGAAGAAAAGGGAAAAATACATTTCGAGGATATCTCGTTATCACCATTTTGAATTTTCATATCGGCTAGGATTATGCAAATTATTTCATAATGGCACCAATAAGATAAGCGGAAAAGTCAGAAAGTTCCAGCTCTCTTGCTCTCTATGTTTCGGAGATTTAGTAAAAGATGGTTAGGTACACCCCACATGTCGGATAGGGTTAATTTACACCGTTCATATGAAAAGCTACCATATTTGCGTGGTATGACGAATATATTGTATATGATATTGATCACCAATTATATTGGATATATGGTAATCGGGCCACTGGTAGATAGGTAGTCTATCTGTATCTACTCTGTGTACGTCACCCCATCCCCCCTCCCCCAACCCCGACTGTGGATATCGATTGATCCAGGAAACGCCAACCCCGACTGTGGATATCGATTGATCCATGAAACGTCAAACAACAGAAACTTGACAACTGATCATACTGGGATCATAGTGAGCCTATTTCTAAACCCGCGTGCAGCCGTTCATGGGTAACACAATTAACAAAAATGGCAGAAAAATGCCCCCTGCATGGGAATTCAACCCCCCCCCCCCCACTCCCTCCGTTCCACCTCAAAACGCTCAGGCCAGATTGAGTTTACCCCCAAAATGGGCCAGGGATGATTCAATACTACTTCTCGGGTCCAATGTAAGCAGAATATTTGGGTGCCGTGGGGGATATTTAGGGATGTTTCTCACAAGGTGTTAAGCTATCAATATTAAACCTTGATGACACATTAAGTCGAGGTAAGCAGCATCTTTGGTGTATGGCTATATTTAATTATGTATCTCACAAAATTTTGGCTTTTGACATTTTCAAAAAATTGAAAGTTTCTCAAATTTGGCGATACTTATCGCATGCTGATAGCAAAATACGAGCGTAGCGTGCAATTACAAACGTCTTGTCCGTCAACCATAAATCAGCCGTCGTCCATTAGAATTATGCATAACTAAAAGACCCATTCCATATATATAGTACCGAATGAATGATATTAACATAGTCATGTTCATGTTGACAGCCAGATTAATTAGACAGCGATCATGCATCCATAATATTCGTCATCTAAAGAATGATGTATCTCAGTCACGCTTTGATTGTGCCTGTTCATATGAGTACCATGAGGATCTTGAAGTACATGGGTTCATACGGCCCCTAGCCCCAATATCCATGGCGTTACGTTTATTAACTTGTGTCTAATTCCGCTTAACCCGGGGCTAGGGGCCGTATGAACCCATGTACTTCAAGATCCTCATGGTACTCATATGAACAGGCACAATCAAAGCGTGACTGAGATACATCATTCCTTAGATGATGACTTTACATCGAATATTATGGATTAAGAATACTGATCAGCGATACGGATTTGATATTTTTGGAACATCATGATGTCTTGTCGGCATCACTGAAGACTGTTGACCGCTTCTCTCTTGCAAGAAACAAGCCTATGTTTATGTATACTATGATTGTCTTTTTGAATTTGGTGCTAATAATGTTATATGGAATATGGAATAGGTCTTTGGATTATGGACGCGGATATTCCCTAATGGACGACGGCTGAATTATGAATGACGGACCAGGCGCTTGTAATTTGGAACTTGGGGATAGAATACTATGCTATGAGGTAAGAAACATATTTGTGATTAAGTGTAGTTTAGGATGTTTTTCCCCAAGCTATTGCGGTCGAATGCTGAAATTTCTGGATAAAATTATATGTCTCGAGAGCAAAGGTTTATATTCTCTGAAAGCCCTATATGTTGTAGGCTGGAATGGCTCATTTTTATATCTGGTTACTTGTTGTAGAATGTCTCAATCATAAGTGTGGCTCCGAGTTGTAGGATGAAAAAATGTTTCATTATTTACGGTATATGGTTACAATTATACATGTAATTATATGATGTAGAATGGAATGTCTCATTTAGAGTTTATGAATGAGACACTCCGTCCTACAAAATGCAACCACGCGTATGTGTGGGAAAATCTACGCTACAACATGTAAACACATGTATATATGATACATTCTATCCTACGACATCTAAATACACATATAAGCACATATATAAATGTTTCCATCCTACTCATTTGTATGTTGCAGGAGGGGATCATTTGTGAGGATGACCAAGTATTGATCTTAGGTCAGTGCCAGCCCCTGTTTAAGGAAGGAAAAGGAATGATTGACCACTATAGTACACATTTCGTTAATGCTACAATTTCGAACTTGACCAACGAGGTTGTGAACGAATTGACGGAGACATGTGGTCGCTTTTTCTGCATGAGTGTAGTGGATTATCTGATGAAACATCTCAGTGACTTCGACCCTGGCTTTCGTTGTAGGTTATCATCGAGTATTGTTAACGACCAAGTGTCTTTCAATCTTAAGATTAACCTAGATGGCAGTATTCCATTTGAAGACCTGAATGTTGCCGAGGAAACGGTTCAATCGATAATCGTTACGTTTGACTGTGAGAAGAAATTACGAGTCAGATGTTGCAACGATACGCGACCTCGATCGACTACACTGTCTCACTCTTGTAGCGGGTCGTGTGCTGGAGATGAGAGAGAAGTCAACAAAACTAGATGCCTCCAATCCAGATGTCTGTCATCATCAACGTCTGCGGGCGGCAACTCCTCCAGTCTTGGATATCGTCCAGGACTATGCATTAAAACTATCTGCATGCTTCTTGGCGCTTTCTTGTTGTGGATAGACGATGGACAAATATCCGATGTTCAAATGTAATGTAGAGATAAAGGCTGATCAATAACGGATCTGTATAATGACATCATTCCGCGTGCTGTCCACGATGGGATCTAGATATAGCTTGGTCTGTTATCATCTGAGGATCGGGCACTGCGAAAAACGTGAATAATAAGCTGCGCGCCTTCGTCTTTATAACACGGCGAAGACCCGTAGTAAATTACATTCGGTCGGTTACATTATGGGTCTAACCACCGCTATCGCCGCTGGCTGACATTGTTGATGTCCTACAAAAACAATTCGTGGTCTTCTTGGCTTCATTCAAAACATCAGAACATTGCTCCGGGAAAACTAATATATCTATCAGGATTCGTGAAGATTTGAGCACCGCTCATCGTCTTAAGTCAATTTCTATAGTCGGCGTCCTTAATCCGGGTTCAAATTCGGTGTTCGATGCATTCAGGCGATGGGAAATCAGAGTCTAGAACAGTTTCACATGAGAATCGGATTTGGCCGACATTAAAGTCCATGTCCGAAACTTAGAACGATGCCTATTATTCGTAGCCCCACCGATTATCTTCGTCGAATATTCCAATTATTTAATCATCATATTCAACGATTGACAATATATTTACAATTAAAATATTTATTGGCATTTTCTTAGCTCGAAAATAAGAACTAAGGATTTCTGACTGAAGGAAATGTGTGGTTTTTTCAAGTGACAGTGGAACTCAAAGCTTGTAAAGAGCTCTTGGAAGATGTTTACAACATATATTTATTCAAAAGTGGTGAATTTAGAATGGCCAATTCATCTAAAAATATAGTGTTTATAAAAAAAGTTAAATTTGAACAGTACTTAACCTTAACTAACTTACCTGAAAACTTGAGAATACTCACAAAATTTAGAAACTCGAAAAAGCGACATCTGATTCGTCCATGGGACCTAAATCGGTGTAATCGTGTCATGACTGAAATCGCATGTCCATGACCCGATATCGAATGCGAAAACAAGACTGCCCTTTGCAGGCATCTTCGTGATGAGATCAACAAAAAACGCATTACCCTAAACTTACACGAAAACGACGACGCCATGCACTTTAGTGTCGGCTAAATCCGATGTTCATATATGAAACTGTCCCAGAACCGATCTTGCAATAAGGTAGCCGGTTATTCACGCTGATTCAAGATGGTGAGCGGTCTTCATTTTATCGGTTCCTGATAGATATATAAGCTTTCTCGAGAAATTCTCAAAAGAGAAAGACGTCTATTGTCTCTAAGAAAGTCGGAAACAACCGACTTCCCGACGACATTGCTTAGGACATATTTCGAGCAGAGCCCGTGGTACAATGACAAAGAACCATTGAGCCATTCGTAACAAGATATTCAGCAGACTATATATCGCGCGAAGGAAATTGACACAATGGTGTCTTCGGACTGTGGTCATGTACGTCAGCGACACTTTAGTCTTACAATCCGCAATGATAGAAACAAGTTTTGCAGTTTAAATACGGCAATTTCCCTACCCCGAAGACATCGGCTGAAGGAATTTACTTTGTGTTGATTAATTCTTGTCATTAATTAGATCATGGACCCGAATGGATGTAAATCTGTCAGACCGAAATGTGAGAGAAACAGAAACACTGTTAAAACAGTTTTTTTTCTAGCTACCAAAAGTGGGGACCAATCTGGTAGTTCGAGATAGAATAGAAAGTGATAGTTCAAAATACTTTACATGCGTCATTTGTAACGTACTGTAAAATACGTATTTCGAACTGATAAAAATGGAGGCAGACCGGCTGTAACCACTTTTCCTATTTCGAACGATCACTTTCTAAATGACAAAAATATATCTTCATATTCAGCTATGGGAGCTGTGTCATTACGATCATCAGAGGGGTACTCTATTTTCGCTTTCAAGGCTACCGGTCTGCTACATCCTATTTTTGTGGGAGGCCCGTTGGCCGAGTGGTTTAGATCGCCAACATACAGTGCTGGCGAAGAGGTGTCTGACTCTGGGGTCGCTGGTTCGAATCCCGCACGGGACTCGGCCAATTTTTCATCACTAGAATTTGTGCTATTCTAACATAGTGTAATCCAAAAATAACGAAAATACTGTTAATCTGTTCCGTGGGAAGTGCGAGCCCATCGCCATATGAGGTACGCATTCAAGATCAAACTATTTGTTTTCTCCCTCAAATCACCCATTATACTTTCAGAAAACAAATTTGGTAAATACTTATTCAGAAGCTCCAACGTCAACATCGGGTAGACCGAAACAACCTTGCTTGAAATACAATGTTTGGTTTGTGTGTGCAGCAAACGACGTGTAAAATTCCACAGGCTTTATTTCGTCTTCTTGCTATCCGTTGTATCGTTCTATCTATTCGATCTAACAGGTCGTGTGAGCTAGTGTTGCAATACTATAGCGTTACATGTTCGCTATTTATCGATTTCACTTACACATGAAGTTTGTTTACGACTGTCAATGTCTAACAGTATCATATTTCACAGATAGCTTCCCCTATATGATTGCATTATAACAATCAGAGGATCCTGTAGGACATTCTGGTAATGTTGTCTTTGTCGTCGTACAAAAGTAATTAAGTCCGATCATTTTAGGAATGAGAATTCTTGCGCCATGATGAATGGTTTCCCTCAAAGAGACCGACCAGTTCAGAACACAAGGCAAAGCGGAATAAATTTATGAGAAGATATTTCTTTACAATCCACAATGAGATAATCCTCAATATAACGAGCGTCATTCACCATAGGATGTTAGGTAAAAAACGCTAACTACTGCATTAGAGGACATTCTCGGATGTCAGCCACCAAAAATAAGCTAGTTCCGTGATTTAGACATTCAGAGTCATTTGACGTCGTAGTTGTATGTTGTGTTGTCAAACGTACAAATTAGTTTAAATGGTAATGGGAGATCATTTCAAAATATCCACAAAAGATACGGGAAGACACAGAGTGGCACAAAGTTGCAAAATTGGCGAAAGAGTGCTGTGAGCTTCAGTTTTTACATCAATTATTTATCTAATTTTCTGACAGCATTAAATAGATCACTCCAATACAAAAACATGTCTATAAACACACCCCCTTCTCCTGGTATATCCCGATTCCACAACAGTCTGAGTATAGGAGTTTTATTATAATATCACTAAAAGTTGACTGAACAGCTTCGGAAATCGACTGAAATTTATCTTCGTATGGGGTTTTAAGCACTTTTGGGAGTACAGTACAATTTTGGTGTTTGTGGTTGCTGCATAAACCTTCCAATGTAATTCTGGCGAAGGAGAATGTCGAAGCAGAAGAAGCGGATTTCCTATACATGACTTCTTAACCCACACCTAGTAATATTAAAACTTGCATATGGATATTATGATATTTGACACCTTGTCTGCTGGAACTTTACTTTGGGGGTTGCAATAATTTTTTCACAATGGTGTCTCTCGTTGTTTGCTTAAAAACGAGATGCATCAGAAATGGAACGTGATCGACACAGTGGCCTTTGGTTACCAGAGCGACATAACAACGACCAGCAATGTATTCCGGTATATTTTAATTCAGGTACGCTCGACTCTCGTTTAACTGGAACAATTACCTAGGCCACAGAAATATAACGAAATTTTAATACAGGTTGAAGATGCTGAGAGTATTAGATCAATTTGAATAGGACAGATATAGCCTTTTTTCGACAGGTGGACTCTATGTTGGAAGTAGGCATCTGTGGATCAAATGTATCCATGTCAAAATACTAACTCATTTTCTGTGACAAAGTATCCCAGGAATGAACCAGCCACAACTAAGACGATTGAATGTCTGCGAAGATCTCTCTTCATGATACCTTCAATATATATATTAAACATATTATGTAAACAGGACTGTTCGGATATACATTTGAAATTAATCTGGCCAAATCTCAATGAATTGATGTCTAGATGAGCAGAGGGGTTCTAAGATGCTACACAGAGAAACTTTGACCGTTCAGTACTGTACAGTTCCCAATCTAGCATGTCCTGTGCAGAAAGATCCTAATACTGGACCCGTGGTTATGTGCAGTAATTCGTCATGCCAATACTGTAACGTCATTATAAGTTGAGCAGTTCAGCACAGTTAAGTACTGTCAATTTACATCCCGGAGCTGATCAGAAAACAACACAGATAAATCAGAAAGTTCGCATCGGATGTTACATTGTCGTTACATGCGACAGATATATCAATCCCTGGCATGCGCATGCGCAACTCGAACCTAAATTCGCCACCCAAACTTGCTGCGTTCCTCCGTTAATCAGATAAATATTTAATGCTATGAATTTCTGATTTCCTAACTTATTGCACAAAATGAGCATTCTTAATGGAACGTAGCATCTTTGAGGGGGGAAATGTTCCACAATGTTCATAATAGGTGCGAAGATGAATCTTTAGTGAGCCTACGGATTTCTTCACAATACATTGACGTGAACAAAAGAATTCATACTCTGCCGTTTAGTGAATAGTTCGTCTTGATTTAAGGCATGAAAGTTACCTACATGTAATATGGTTAACAGATACATACCATCAACGTGGATTTAGCAATACTTTTTTGGCATCAGATTATGCCCGGGTAATACAGATGAGAACTATAACACCCCTCCCTCCCTCCCTCCGCTGGCAACGTAGATTTTGCTCCATGGATGACTTCTGAATGCCCTTGCAAATTTGAATATGTGATGCATCTAGAGAATACAGGATAGAACTAGGATTGAATTGTGCCCGTCCTCAACTGAACATATCGAAGAGATTTGGGGTACATGAATGGATGCGTCTCACAGAATGGATTACCATAGAAACAAGAATAAACGCTCAGACTGGTACTCTCACCACTATCCGGTTGGGAGATGTTTCCAGAACAAAAACGTGTGCGTACTCGTGGGATCGTAGCCATAATTACAACCCTCTGATGAACACCGTAGCTGGTCCACTTCATCAAACATTGGAAGATCAAAAGTCTCATTGCCAAACGGAGACGAAGCATTTAACCCTACCAGTCCTGGGGACGGGGGCATACCAAACTTTGTCGCCTATCTCCGAAACGACAACAAAAATGAAAGCTGACCTCTATGACTTTCCAGTTTATCATATTGGGTCATTTTGGGCCTATTTGCATAACCCACAAATAGAGAATCATGGATAAATTAAAGATGTTGGGTAGCAAAAAAGTGATATTTTCGTCATTTTCTCTCAAAATTCCTGCTTTTCTGTGAGGAAAATTGGGCAAAATGTATTTCGCTTCAAACTATTATTTACTAATTCATGATGCAGTTTTTGCAAAGAAACACATAAATGAAAACATCGAAAAATTTGACCGACAATCGCAAAATGCCTGTTTTGAAGATGATATCAAAGCCACGGTCTAGAAGATTCTGCTAGAGATTGACCCAAGGATATAATGTGGCAAGCTTCAGCCCCTTAGCTCAAGGAGTAAGAACGATATTTAGGGGGGTCGAAATGCTCCCCAGGCCTGGAAAGATCTCAAAAACCGAGGACAGGTAGGTTCAACTCTCATGTCTCAACTGATCTCCTCATTCTGTATATTGATTCCGGTCCGACATTCAGTATTCAGCCATCGTCCACGAAATAATTTTCGCGTCAATTCCTTTTACGCTCGGCAGCTAGCACAAATTGCAAAATATGCATCAAATGAAAATAAAAATCATCAAATTTGTTTCTTACAAGTGTGAAGCGGACAACAGTTTTCAATGATGGCAGTGAGACATCATGGTGTTGTTTTCCTGAAATCTTATTCAATGACAAGTATTCTTTACGCCAAGTTAATTTTCTAGAGTATAATATATCTCACTCACGCTTTAATTGTGCATGTTCATTTAAAAACTATCAAAGATGTAATAACATAAATATTCGAAAGAACACTAAGCAAGCAGGATATATTGCCAGAAACTAGATGTTAAACCCGAAGTAGATGAGATGGTAATTTTCACAGGAAAAATGTCAATGTCTGATTAAATTAGGCTCAGGAATTCTTCACGATTGCATAACGCCTGTGAGTTGCATCGATTGAAAAATCGGCTATAACCGTATTGGTGATGGGAACATAAAATCTAACAACAAGTCATGTGCCTATATTGCTCTGAAGTATATGCTGATGTTATAAACATATTTTATTGCAAATATTGCAATAGGATTAGGTACAAGTTCTTACAACTTACTAGACCTTTTCCTAAGAGCTGAGCTATGCTGATTAAGAGCCACATATGAGCTCAAAGGTCACACACTTCTTCAGATAATAAGTATATTGTTTTACATATACATAACCGGATGTCTCCTCCACTCACCATTACTCGGTATCATATCAAACCAGTGAAACTCAGCGCCGTTACAGAAATTGACCAGCCGAGGACCAAGTTCTAGTGCTGTCATATATGTCGGACGAACCACAGCATGTTCCAGCTTTTGAATGAGCAGCTGTCGTCCCTGTAAATTATACCGTAAACTCGATGTGTATTTGTGCCATACATTCATGACACAGTTGCCTGGCCTGTAGGATATTGGTTGGTCGATGTCTGCGTATAGTTATATCCAATAAATTTAGAAAATTAATAAATATAAAAAAAAAATTTAAATCATTTTTTTTTTTTTTTTTTTTTTAAGTGTACTTCTCTTTCATCTTAGCTCAATTAAAGGCATTCCCTATAATGTCAAGCCGAGTTACTACAGTTTTTAATTATCTACCATACCCTGCCCTCTATGACATAGAATAAAAGAGAAGTTGGGAATAGAACCGCTCAACACGGTCATTTCAAAACATTCTCAAAAAAGAACGAAAGCCTACCTTTCCAAATGCCATCCGTTTTTTTTACTTCGCAAGTGGACCTACCTTCGGAATATATGCGCTTTGAATATCTAAACCTTCCCTTGGGGAGAGAAATTCGTTCTTCGCGCCAAAACACGGCTTTTCAAACTTTTAGCCAGCTCTCCGGCAAAAAGCACTTCCGTCATAATTTTAAGGACCGGGCTATACAATATTATCAGCGACGATTGGTCGAAATTATCCCCAAAAGTCAGGGGCAGATAATCCAGTGGGCGGGAGATGACTTTTGCGGATAATTTCGACCAATCGTCGCTGATAATAGATTGTCATCAAACTTCCAGAATATTTGAAGCTCTTAGCAAACAATACACCTGATGTCGAACGGTCAAGGTCACTGGGGAGCAATAATCAGGAAATCATTGAAAATCAAAACATTTTGTTCGTGCAAGTCGATGCATTTGGAGGGAAGATCTTGGGTGGGATTGCAAAATTGAGGGCAGAGTGTCATGACCAGGGTCAATAACAAAATCGTAGATTTATCTCTAAAGAACATAACCCACAGTGATAATTAGTGTATATATTCGACCAAATCGACCAGTTTTGTAGAAGGAGGGAAACGTGCTTTATTCATGGTCATATTTTTTGGTCTAAAGTTTACAATTTAGGCTGGCGATAATAGAGTCCAACATTTTCCAATTATCGCTCTCAAATATTTGTATCTAATACCACTCAAGCCGGTGCTAGGGGCCGTGTGGTCATGTCTTTCAATATGCCCACATGAACAGCTACAATAAAAGCGTGGCTGGGATACAAACTATCACAACGATCAATGTTGGTTCTTGTGATGTGCTTAGAAATATGCTGTCAGTTTATATGTCCGTTGGATCATATGACTTCTTGTCAGTACCACCCTTTCAATGATGATTATAAAGGTATCGTGTGGCTCCCAAATCATAATAGTCATCCATATGACTTTGTTTTGACTGGGAAAGACTGATGCAAACGTGAGCAAATTCTGAAGAGTAAACACTGTACATTGTAGGTTCATTAAAATTCATCTTTGTTTGTGTTATGATAGAAAACCGAGATACGGTCATATCACACAAAACACTCATTAGATGCTGCATTAAGCTTTCAATGTACAGCCCACGGTCATACAATATGACGAGCCATACAATATAAACCCGGGAAGTTTTAAGTGGTTTCTTGATTCAAGGATAGAAAGACAGTTACATTTAAAGTGGTGTTTATTTTTTGGTTCAATGCTCATGATCTTTATAATTTTAAATGAATAGGTAATTACAATTTGTTTTAATTAAACTATTAGCTGTGAGAAAAATTCTGGGTTAGGGTTAATAGTTCGGTGTACCTCCTCCCATTTATCTCTCGATAAATATATATCAAGAAATCCAGCATTTTGCTGCATTGTTTCATGGGCAAAATAAAATGCGGTTATACCTCGTGCATGTGTGAACATTAAACTGAAAAAATCAAGCTGCAATTCCAGTAGACATGTGCTATTTCAAAATTGATTAACTCTATCCGAATTTGTCAACTTCGAATATATATTTCAAACTATTCTGCTCTTAAGCAAAGAAAACATATTTAAGGCTATATGTATTTAACTTCTCTTAACTTCCATAAGACTCGCTGCTGAAAGATATAGATTATGTTTTATACATATAAGGCACATAACTTTCAGAGTTTAAAACGACAAGTGTGAGTGTGTGAATTTCCATCGAGTGTGTCTACAGGAAGGGAATATAATAATCGTTAAAAATCTCTCAACTGGCATGTAATACCGAAGGTATAAGCAAAATCGACTTACCTGTTTTGCTAGGACCTGGGGAGATTGTCCGGCCGATATTTTTTCGGTGACTACTATTCCAGTCATAATGAGTATCTTCGCTGGACCCTAACGTGAGAAATCATCTAAATTTTTGATTGATTGATTGATTCCTAGGCTTTATTAACATTGTTATTAACTCAGTCCACAATGCTAACCCCAAAACGAATAAAGCCGACATAATAGCCCGCATTGCTCAAGACTTCTTGAATTGGGAATTTAACCCCAAAGAAATAATAGCATGGGGATTCAATCCAAAATACAAGAGAAAAACATCAACTCCCAAGAAAAACAATAACGCCCTCAACACCTCTATATGAGAACACCTGGGACAATTGGTTAGACCCACCGCGTAATACACAACAACCTAATTTTCAATAAACAACTCACCGTACTACAATGGAATGCGAATGGTATTGCAAAACACGGAGACAATCTCAAAATCTTAGTAAATGAAATAAGCCCGGACATCATATGTATACAAGAAACATTTCTTAAGCCAGGAAAAAATAAATTTGCAATAAAAGGATATACACCATATAAACAAGACAGACTAAACGGCCCAAAGGGGGGCAACCTCACACTAGTTAAGGAAGAACTCATACAGCTAGACTTAGATAAGAGCCCAGAAAGTGAAGACCTCGAATGGCAAGCTATACGGGTGTTCCAAAATAATAAACCTATAAATGTAGTGAACCTGTACTCCCCTGGCACTCTAAAAACAATATCACAAAAAGAACTTAACAAAATCACCCAAAAATATGACTCGCCAATTATAATCTGCGGCGATTATAATAGCCATAATCCAATCTGGGACGAAACCTGCACCACGTCAGATGATAGGGGTAAATCAGTAGAAAAATGGTTAGATGATAATAACCTAGAAGACTAGAATAGATATGCGAACCGGTGAAATCACTGCAATTGACCTAACAATAGTCTCTCCCGAACTTGCAATTAAATCAGAATGGGCAGTCCTACCAGATACACTAGACAGCGACCACTTTCCAATCCTAACTAAATTTAGCATGAAACCAGATTCAATACTCCAAGGCAGACTGGGAAAGCTTCCGAAACGATTGCCAAAGTCTAATTCATGACGATATACTTAGTAATGATATAGAGACTTTGAATGAAAATATAACCAGCAAACTTATAAACATAGCACAAAGACACCAAGGCACTGGATTTTTGTTGGGCCAGTGCCTTGTCGGGACCGAGAGTGTGGAAAGAACATCGCGGCAAAGAAAAAAGCACTCAGAAAATTCAAAAAAAGTCGGCTCCAGAGTGATCATGAAATATATAAGGAACTGAAAAAAATAGCAGAAAAAAGCGTCAAAGAAGCCAAATCAAGATGCTGGGAAGAGTTTTGCAACACTATAGATACGAAAACTAACTCAAAGAAAGTATGGAATAAAAAAAAAGCATTC
Organism: Hanleya hanleyi; assembly: GCA_036873755.1. Lineage (NCBI taxonomy): Eukaryota > Metazoa > Mollusca > Polyplacophora > Lepidopleurida > Hanleyidae > Hanleya > Hanleya hanleyi. The sequence goes on along the minus strand of JAVTVY010027314.1, from coordinate 94,193 downwards.
AAGGGAAAGCAACTAACACAATACCCGTACTAAACAAAACAAAGAGAACTAATCTCGAAAAGGCAGAATATCTTGCTGAATTGTTCGCATCAAACAGTAGCGATAGCAACCTGAAACCAGAATTCAGAAAAATCAAACAAGAAACGATCCTGGAAAATGACACAAATGATTATATAGAAAACTACCTTAACGGAGACTTTAATATCAATGAATACAGAAAAGCTTTACACTCTAAAAAAGGAAGTTCACCCGGCGAAGACAAACTAGGGTATACAATCCTAAAGCACCTACCAAACACCACTCAGAAACTAATTCTAAAACTAATTAATGTGAGCTGGAAGACCAAACAACTCCCGAACAAATGAAAATCATCTATTGTTATCCCTATACCAAAACCTGGTAAAGACCCATCAGACAGTAAGTCATATAGGCTGATCTCACTCACGTCAAATTTATGCAAAATTATGGAAACCATGGTCAAAAACAGACTTGTTAAACAAAACACAAAGCGGTTTTCGGAAAAAAAGAAGTACTTTAGACCACATAGCCAGACTCCAACACTCAATCAAAAAGGGTAATGCCAAACACCAATATACATTAGGCATTTTCATGGATATAGAAAAGGAGTTTGACCTTGTATGGCAGGACGGGATTATCACCCAACTAAACAACCTAGGAATTGAGGGCAGGATACAACACTGGATAAAAAATTGTCTTCATGACCGAAACTTCAAAGTTCGTATTGGTAACATCATATCCATGGACCACCAGCTAGATAACGGCACCCCACAGGGCAGCGTCATAAGCCCCACCCTTTTTAACATCCTGATTAATGGCCTGGCCAACGAAATTGACACAAAACATCCTGAAACTGAACAATCACTTTTTGCTGAAGATGCTGCCATGTGGAAATCTGCTGGCTCGATAAAAAAATTAACAAGTATAATGCAAAAGGTACTAAATACAGTCAGCGACTGGGCCGATAAATGGGGATTCAAATTTTCAGCTATCAAAACTACCGGTGTGCTATTCTCAAATAAACAAAACACAGACATCACGCTATCACTAGGAGGCCAGAAAATCGAGTTTAAGAATAGTGTCAAATACCTAGGTATGATCTTCGATCGAAAACTCACTTGGAAAGATCACATCGACCAATTAATTATTCGGTGTAACAAAGACCTGAACCTTATGAGGTGCGTATCGGGTACCAACTGGGGGGCCAATAAACATAGCTTAATCAAATTATATCAAACACTCATCAGATCCAAAATAGACTATGGTTCAATCGCTTACCAATCAGCATGCAAGACCCATTTGAAAAGAATAGACAGCATTCAGTATTCCGCCTTAAAAATAGCCACCGGGGCGTTCAAAAGAACTCCATTATGTAGTCTACCAATAGAAACTAATGAAAAACCCATACATTTAAGACGAGAGCTGTCAATGAAATATGCAGGGAAAACAATAGCCAAGGGCGAAAAACCACCCATGCCACAAAATTTTTGGCCCAAAAACCGAATACGAATTCCTAAAAACGAAAGGGAAAAAGACTCCGCACCACTCGGTTACACGATAGAACGATTATTCCAAGAACACGACATTCCTATCTCTTGTATCTCTGACACTGACAAGGTCAATAGACCACCATGGCAACTAATCACACCACACGTGGACACGAATATACATAGCTACATCACCAAACAGGACAACCCAGAGCATATAAGGGTCACTGCCCTCGAATATATTGACACACATTGGAAAATCGCTTGAAAATATATACGGACGGCTCCAAAAACACAAGTCACAATACAGGTTCTGCATTCGTTATACCAGAACTCGACATTCACGAAGGTTTCAAACTACCAGACAATATGTCTGTATACACCACTGAATTAGTCGCCACAATCAAGGCCCTCAAATGGGTTCTTCAGAACCGACCGGTTTCCACCGTTATTCTTAGCGATTCCTTAAGCGGACTGGTATCTATAGAGAACTCCAAATCCGACAGCAGACCTGACCTCATACACGAAATAGAAATGTTATGTACACAAATACGAGACAATGACATTGACGCCATTTTAGCTTGGATTCCCGCCCACGTGGACGTTAGGGGAAATGAAGCCGCCGATAGGACAGCCAAAGACAGCCTCACCAAAACTGCACCTGACGTGCATATAGGACTAGGAACCAAAGAACTGAATTCTATCATTAAAACCAGAATGGATAGTAAATGGGAGAAGGAATGGAACGACGAAAACCGAGGTAGATGGCTACATAGTATTCTAGATAAGGGGAAAAGAAGGAGTTGTGGATTCCAGCTAGACAGTAAACGTGACGACCGCATCATCACAAGATTAAGACTAGGCAAAACAGGACTAAAATCACACCTCTCTAAGCTAATAAAAAACACACCAGCACTATGCACCTCATGCAACAACGAAGAAGAAACGATAGAACATTTTATACTCAAATGCCCAAAACATGACCTCTATCGCCGCACACTGGAAAACGAACTCAAAAACTTAAATGTCCCTCTGTCGTTGGCTTCTAAATTAAATCCTAAACCACCTCTTATAAACAAAGTATACTCCACCTTACTAGCTTACATCAAATCGACTGACTATCACTCTACAATTTAATACTATATGGTTACACCAAGAAACCTAGGACCAAATTTAAATAAATGTAGCACGCTTAGAGTCAACAGGGGCGGAAATAAGGGACAGTGATCAGAAATGACTGATCAAATTTGGGCACTAACCAATCAAAATGCCATAGCAATAACATAGACAAATCCGCTGATCAAATTAAGAGCTCCTAATAATGAGCTCCGACCAAATTGTGTTCCCTTATTTCCAACCCTCGTTAAGAGAAAGAGAAAGCTTTATTGGGCCTAGATAGTTTGTGTTATTTTGACCTACGAGGAAACGAGATTGATTTATGTAACACGAGCTCGTACCCTCCTTCTCTGCTGAATTCCGTACCGTCTCTGAAAGTGTTGCATATTGAGGATCAGTTTCCCTCATCGATCTGGTGCCCGGAAAATGTACGAGAACTGTCCTTCGGAAAATCATCGGAGTTCAGATCCGGCCTGGAATTCGGATCGGGATTCGCCACGATGACGTTTCTAGAGAAGCTGCACATCAATTGCAGATTCCGTAATATTTCTGAATTCACCTTTGATTCATTTGAGAATTCCAGCATACATACAATCAGTATTGAAGGAGTCCGGTATGTTCATCCTATGGCATTTACCAAGTTATTGGATATCAAAAATATTATTATTCGCGAAAGTCCGGATCTCGGTCTGAAAGCTGCATTAATGAGTCTAGGCGGCTTGGACCATCGTAACATGACCAGCATCGTGTTGAGCGGCATGAACCCCTTCCGGCCGGTCACCGTGAAATATTTAGCGAACTTCTGCGTGCAAACCATCGATCTCAGCGAAAATAATATCATTTTTGAGTTGAACAATGTCGAACCCTTCGACTATTACTTTCTTTTTAATAGCATTTCAAAATTTCCTAATTTCCGACAAGTGGATGTCAGTTGGACTAAAGGGGTTTCCGAATTCCCGTGTTGGGCTGATGAAAAACATCGTTCCATGTATGATAGGAAGCCAACCCCTCACATTGACTCCTTCAATTGTAGCCATAACCCATTTTTCCACTTCCCTATTATCCTAATTTCGAAGGTGATGGTTTTAGACATGGCATATAGCCGGACAAATGTAGATTGTTTACTGGCAAATCGAACCTGGCCACGGTTGGAAGTCTTTGATATATCCGGTTTGAAACTCACTGAAATGCAAGTAACCACTTTTGGCTCCTATCCCGAACTGAGAATCTTGATTGCACGCCACGCTAACCTGAAATTGGTTTTGAAAAGGGACACTAAAGGGAGATTTTTTAAAGTTGCCCCTAAATTGAATATATTGGATCTGGCTGGAAATGGAATCAGTCACTTTTTACCGGTCTGCCTCTTGAAACGCTTGACGTCAGCAATAACAGGCTTCTGAGTTTGATGCCAGCGATTCGAAGTTCAACCTCTTTGTGTTCACTTAATCTGTCCTACAACTCTTTCACAACATTCAACGAGGAAGAACGGAAATGGATTGAACAGAGGACGTTTTCTCGACATAGCACAGACAAATGTAGTATTGCCACCCACGGAAATCCATTCGCGTGCGTCTGTAAGACATTGCAATTTACACAGTGGCTACTAGAAAGTCGTGAGACTTCTCATAGGATCAATAGGTCTTCTTGCTCCTTTGAAAATGGTACACAGATATCACTCTTGCATCTCAAAAATGAGTTTAGAGACTTCAGCGTCGGTTGTACGAGTCAATTCTGGTTGACATTCATCATATCCTTGGGCTGTGTTGTTGGAGTTGGAATAGTTGTCAGTATAGTTTGCTACAGATTCCGATGGAACATAAAATACTGGTTCCTCACCAAGTGTAGACGTAACCCGGAGTACGAACTGATCACTGATGACCAATATCCTTTTGACGCGTTTGTAGCATACAACCATGAAGACTACAACTGGGCATGCTTCCGCCTTAGAACCGCCCTTGAGGAGGGAAAGCAACGGTACCGATTGTGCCTCCACCATAGAGACTTCCCTGTTGGGGAGAGCATCCAGCAAAACATCGTCGACGCTGTGAATTCGAACAGAAAGATTATCCTTGTAATAACCAGGAAATATTTGTCTTGTGATTGGGGAGAATTAGAGATTCAGATGGCGAGTATGCGTGCGGTACAGAGGGTCAGGGATGACGTAATCATCGCAGTTCTATTGGAAGAGATACCAGTTCGCAAGATCCTTGTTGAACATGTGGAAGCACATTACATTTCTTCTGTGGAGGGAGCATCCCGTAGATGAACGTATTTTCTGGGCGAGACTGCTGGACGCGATGGCCCGATAAAATGGCAGAACGCATCCTGCTATATTGAAATCGTATACTGGTTGCCTCTCCACTCTGCACAGGCTCGTAGTATATCTTGGATATACTGATCTCGCTCAGATATTGGCATCCATGTTTAAACTCCTTGCAGGCACCGTCATACGCCTTAACTCCGAGCAGCCCCCGCCAGCTGTATGATTTCCGCTGCCGTGGAGGTTAGCTTGAGATGGAAGTCCAGGAGAAACACTTCAAATTAGATGAGATCGTTCGGAGATACACTCAAGGAAATATTCGGATCATTTAGATTTTTTTATCTCCTGATAAAGGAGAATACAAAGAGAACTGTTTGAGCGGAGATACATCCTATAGTATCTGAATCCACAATCGTTCGCAAATGGTTGCTTCCCTTGTGTATTCATGCCTTGGGCAGGTATCGGTCGTCATCTTCGGTTCAAAATTCCGTCTGAATCTAGACTCATTCTCCACATTGCGGAGTTTATCGACAAACAGACACAGGCCGAAAGAATGAACGGTCAGGGCCGCCTCCATACTAAATAAAAATTTGATCTGATACCCAACCAGGCTGCTGGAATTATCAGCAAATAGAATACATTATTCGCAATCTGTCCGTATCGGCAGCGAAGCGAGGTACCGGTCGATATCTGTCTACAGCGCATGATCCGTTCACAGGCTGCTTGGGTTCGAGAGTATATGCCGCCACACTGTATATATGAAGAGAGTTCATATATACCATGTATACAGTATGACGGCTTATACTCTCGATTCCAAGCAGCCTGTGCTCCGTTTCTCAGTCTCACTCCACGTTACCCTGCCCACACAATAGCGGAAGAAAACATTTATGAAGTGGCTGTGAAGTATTGGGGAAACGCACGCACACACGGTTCCGTGTTTCAATCCGGTCGAACAACTTCAGTTTTGCAGATGAGCGAATTACTTTTCATATGCTCTGCACATATAAACAGGGAAAATACTCTCCAGATCATTCCCTTTAACACTAGGTACACTGAGGTATTATGCAGAATTGATAAGTAATCGAAATATTCAGCAACCATCGACTTTACTACATTTGATGTCACTTCCGGCGGTGTGCTGCTCGGACGGGAATCCTGCCCAAATATCCAGTGACGTGGTTGGTCTACTGTATGGAGATACAAGTGAGACAACTAACTACATCGACAGCAACTGGGTATATCATAGTTATTTTTTTACTATAAATTTAGTGTTGCTTTTGAATTGTCTGTTCATTATTTTTCCTTCTGATATCGTCGTCACATAACGCTCATTCGTACGTCGGTCTCATTGTCATGGTTACAGCCATATTTTGTAGTACAGCTACACCTAGGCTCAACAGTGTCACATCGAACGTGTATTTAGGGACGGTATCCAACCAGCGTTTGCTGTTGAGACGTTTTAAACGATGGAAAAAAACGCTCAGCTACTACACCCATCGTTTGCACCATCGTTTTTTTTGTGTAGCAAACGATCAAAAAAACCATCACCGGAGACGGCCGAAGGTACCGCTGTCGTTCGGAAGAAAACGTCGTCGTTTGGAAGACACTGACAAAAGACGATCGCACGTGTTAAGCTGCGCATAAATACACACTGGGTGAACAGGCCGTGCCTTAGCTCTCAACTGCGCACATGTGTAACAAAATATAGCGCTATCAGCGAATGTGAAAACGGGTTTAACACAGGGGAAATAAATTACACTTTAATCGCCTTCCGCGTTTGTTTTAAAGGTTTGATTACGAGAAGTCGCTGTTTGTGTGCAAAAATTTTCTATGAAAATGACAACCATCTAGCTGCGATAATGGAAGTGTCACGTACGCAAATAAAACTGAATGGTTTAATAACACCCTCCCCATGTATGCACGGTGTAAAAAATTTCTTTGAATAGGCCGGAAAAGGTAATCAACAGATAACTCTGCCGATATCTTACTGATCTGAATTATGTTCAGTTATTATTTAACTTAAAGAAATACCCGTTTCAAAAATATTTAGGTTGATAAATATTTCCTTGTTATTCAGGGCGATACGGAAGTCTACCGTGGAAAAATGGTGTTGATTCGCCTGGAAATTTTCGCGATAATGCCGACACTAGGTTTTGATCCCTTTCCTTGAAAACGCATGGATGCAATAGAAATCTAAATAAATATTTTTCATCGCGAGTATTATGGGACCATGAAACTATTATATGATTTTTGTATCTTCAGCGGTTTTCTTGTAATGTTTACCGGAAAACGTGTAACACGATTTGCGGGAAATTCCACTGAAATTCGCCCACTTCAGAGCACGTTTTAATACCTCACTGGCAAAAGTGTTACACTTTTCCCAATAAATATAACATGAAAAGAGCTGAAGAGACAGAAATGATATTTATATTTTCATGATCCTATAATACTCGAGATAAAAAATGTATTTAAATATTTTATTTTATGAATGCGTTTTCAAGGAAATTGATAAAAAAAAAAACTAATGTCGGTATATCGCCGAAAATTCTCGGCAAATCGACCCTGTTTCACGTTAAATAAACCAAAAAATGGAAAGGTTTCTAATATGTTATTTGGCCTGTGTACTGTATTGCAGTCCATAGGGAAAATCAACACGCGCGTTTAGCTTTAATATTTTAGAAATATCGCAATTTATTCTACGGGTCTGTCTGAAAAAAAACCCCAGCTTGTGTACGGTCAAGGAGCACACGCGTACACGCACGTGGCCTTCCATTTCGACTGCGGTTTATCCCCAGCATAGAAAAGTCGACACAGGACTGCTCCCGCATGGCGGGAAAATAAAGACCGGTGTAGAACACGTGTCTGTCGAAACGTTCATGGCGATATACCAGATCAGAGAGGAAAACGCTATATTCACGATCCTTCAATTCACAAGTCGAATACATTAAAATTATCCAGAAAGTTTCTAGAGCTATACTTTGATGGGTGCCATGAAAAAGAATTGTCACGGGAGAATATTTGGTGACCCTGATATTTGAACATCGCTACTTGAGAGAAAGTGGAGGTGTGAATTTCCATTGAGTCTTCATTCAAGCATTTTTAATGTTTTAGATTGAAGGGAATTTCTCGGCAATGCGCTGAGACAGATGTATTTTTTGACAACCAATCTTTTATTTGAGACTTTATCGAAACAGATCCAAATATTTGATTATCGGTGTTTTATTTATTAACGCACTTTTATTCTACATTGCAGGTTTGTTTGCTCCATGGACATATTGAAACTAGAGGAATGACCGCCTTTTCTCCGGATAATATTATTCGCATATCCACATATTTCTTCGTTATGTTTATGTTTTGTTGTAAGATTCTAACCAATAAACATATGATTGTGCAAGAAAGTCTCATATCCCTATCCAGCAGGACTATACGTGGAAGAAACTAATATCCGGTGAGCATATAGGTAAGAATCCTGCTTGATTAGTAAACAATATTGCCAAGCTGTCAATTTATTGTCTAGCCATAATAATAGTAAAGTGATCAGCTTTTTTGTCTGTTCTATTGGTCTACACACAGCTTGACTTTCGAGTTACTTTCGAGGACGCAAGAGTTACTTCCGGAGGCGGCATCCACGGGCATTTGCTTTATTACTACCATAATTCAAATAAATGGACGTTCACGGGAAGTATCGCTGAAGGGATTGTTCATTTCAAAGACATTATTAAATAAAAGGCAACAAGTGTCTTTGATTTTATACTTTTTGTTTATTCACAGTTGCACATTTCCGGGACAGTTTTAATTGATCACTCCGGGCTCTAAATAAGCCATGCAGTTTTGTTCCATGAAAAATATATTTAAGTGCATTTCTGGAAGGTTGGACATATATGATCTCATCTTTAGTACTATACACATCGTCTTTCACATCCAGCTTATTTGTTTCTCACCACAACCGATACTTCATTCACTATGGAACAACATACAGGAAATCAAGGTAAGTTCACATAAATTTTATTACTGATCGTATGCATTGCATTGTTGGAATAAAATATTGTTTAAACCAATAACAAAGAGAGATCAACAAATATGCGCTATGAAGAGTAATAAATGACATGTGAGAAATTGAGGAATTAACACGGTGGGATACCGCCCATAGCAAATTAAGAAGTAATAAACAATGGTTATTTTGATTACCCACTCGAATCCCAACGGCGAAACAAGACTAGTTAATTCTTGTTAATTACATACACGATCTCTCATAACTGGATCGACGATACCAAGTGACAAAATAATCTCTCTGTATGAAAATGTCATGCGGCGTTGCTCTAAATGTTGTAAATGTACAACCACGGGTATCCGACTTCTATCGAAATTACAAACTTCAGATGAATAGAGTACTCATCACGTATAGATATTTGCAGATGTAACTTTAAAAGCTTACCAAACAAGGCGCGCTTCAAAAGCGCAAATTGAACAAAAACAAAATTATGAGTTACACCATTAGAAAACCGTTATCTATGGTGAATGTCTTGTAAATTTCTGCGTTTACGCATCGTCCTGAAAGAGAAAAAATATACGCATTAGATTCTAATGTTTCACTCGACATTTATCTGTAATCAAACGTAATAATAATTGTTAAAGTAAAACTATGATCATCTCATTCCAAAAATTACAAATATTGTCCATAAAACAAATAAACGACTACCAGGTGTTAATTTTTGTTGACAAATTTTTCAATCATACAGACCTAATTCCAAACACTTTCAGATCATATTTTTCAAAATTATCTGTTGTCCACAGGTACCCAACTAGACAGGCTAAATTAAATTTATATCGCGATTTTTACTACTCTGACTTATAGTACTAAAATAAAGAGTCCCAAAATATGGAACAATTTACCCTCTCAGTTAAAATCTCACGTTTCGCTCTCATTATTCAAATCGAGGATATAATCGTATTTATTCCTGGAACATAATTAGACATCTATTCTGTTTGCCGTCTGTGGAAGTTGGAAATTAAATTTGTGTTTTTGTCTCACTATGATAGAGTTTACCGCATATTATCATCTTTGTAAATATAATAATTATTTTGGGATAAAACAAACCCCTCGGGGTTTTCATCCCGCCACTATTATATTTTGTTTACTAAACATTATTGTTATGCATGGTGAAATAAAAATCAAATCAAATCAAATGGTAATCTAGAACTGACTTTTTTGAAGCCGCCTTCCAAAATGCGCAAAGCCCGTATTCTGCAAAATACATAAGATTCGAATCGCACGTTCATAAAACGATATCATGGTTCCATAATATTTTGTTTATTAACGAATTACACCGTAACCGATTCTAAGATATAGTCAAGCAGCACACGTATAGCAAAAATCTGGAGAAAAAAAACAACATTAATTTGTGTTCCGTTCTCATAATCCGTTTTTCACGGCCTCAAGCGACACAGCCGTTGTTGTTGTTTTTGCGTCTGTAAAGCGGGACTACTTTCGAGCCGATCGTTTTCCAGGAGACTTTCAATCGTTTGCTAGAAAACGTCTGCACCTTTGTTCGAGGTGTGAAAAGACGACCGGCACCCTTACCGTAGGTTGCCGGCGATTTCCGGCGATCGTCTTTATCTGACCGGCGTTTTTTAAAAAACGATCAACTCATACACCCATCGTTTGCATCGACGTTTTTTTTCATCGTTTAAAACGTCTAGCAAACGAACGTTGGATGGATACGGTCCCTTAGTCAAGAACCAAAAAGTTCTTGGCTAATTACTAATATCAGTATCCCAACGAAGATTCTCTGTGAAGAGCAGAAACAGAGACTAACAGACACGTCTCTTTTGACAAAACTGTTTATATCGTGTATGGTTTATTCGGTATAATAGAATACATGTATAAATGCGAAAATTAATGCGATTATTTCAATTAAGGTTGAATTTAATTGGTTTTGTTTTTATTTTATTCAAGTTTGATGTCCATAAATTAGTTTTAAAGACCGGTTACATTGAATACCTTGTACAATACACAAGAGGAGAATGATTTCTTGTTTCTAGGAAACAGTCGAGCCATTATACCAGCTTAAAAAATAGCAAAATTGGTTTTGTTAAAATGCAAGATTATTGACAACTCAACGATTGGAACACTCTACTTCTCAAAGAAGATTTGGCTATAAGTTTGGAAAATCCTCATTGAACTGAGCTATCAAAGCACCAAAAGAACACGTGCTTTTCCGGTGAACACTTCCTCAATTCTTGTCATTGGTTAGTTCATATGAGCACGTTTTTTGGTTAATTTCATTGTTGGTTGACTTCATTAGTTATAACATTACTCACTGTATAATATGTCTGACTGGTTGATTATCTTTGAATGTTATGTGAAATTTACCCATGAATCCTGCTGTAAACACCCTTTCATGACGACGACATGAATAAACGTATGTCGAATATTGATCTACATGGCAGTGTGACTAACGTCACAGGACCTGCAATGAAGGGTAGGCATGAGGACTCCGACGCGCACTGAACTCTTGGAAATCTCCCCGCCCCAAGTTGAAATCTTGCCTATATTTAGATGGGCACAGCCCAAGTCAGAATCACCAGTGATTTTCGTCAAAAATCACCAGAAATGTTAATAGTTCAGCTTGCTGGTAACCGTCCCCTAATGCACCTTCATGCAAAAAATCAAGGTTCTAATGTCAACGGTTCTCATTATTTTGCCGATGAAATGATTCGATTGGACTCACTGACTACAGAGCAATTTTCAGATGGTAGTCTACTTCGTAGGAATAAAATGCTTTTCGCTAATATTATCGGATTCACCGTCCTCTTGTATTGTGCCTCCTCATCCATATTGCGGGGATCCCATCGCTTTTGTACAATCCGATAAGCAGTTCCGAATGGTGACCAGGAAGAGTGGTCAGTTTCGGAATTATCCGGTATAGTGAGAACATTCTTGCAGAATACAGAAGAGATAAATCTCTATTTGACCCTATCTGTATCCGATGATATGAATATCTATCAGTCGTGTTCACATGCTCAAGCCGTGAACATTGCCTGAGCCGTGACGTGAGCATTACTCGGCCTCTCATTGGATAAACCCGTCGGCCATGGCGGTCCCATTGATTCAGCTCATATGATCACTTTCCAATGTTTGAAGATTTTTACTACATCGGTATGAAACGCAAAAATGGGGGAAAAATATGTTTTGCGCACTGTTTGGATTGTTCTTTCATTTTCAAGGTATGTTCTCCCAGCCTTTACTTTCACCGGAACATTCCCAATTAGGAAGAATGTACAGCATCGAAAATATATACGTGCATAAAAAATAAACAATTACCTTGAATGAAGTGTGTATTTAACCTTTCACTATGTTCAGCAAGCCGATGGCAGCCATTTTATTTTGATTGCAAAACATTTTTTCCCCAGTACTTAGTATCCTATTAGCAGACTTGCGAATAGGCAGTCGTTGTCTCCTGGTACAGCGGCTTCCCCCAACACTACAACCGGCTGTCACCATATAAATGAAACATTCTTGAGTGGGACATTAAATCCAACTCAGGCCTGAGGATTTCATGAAACGATCAGTTGTCGGTAGCCTGGCGATACCACTAAGGCAAAACAACGGAAACAGTTAGATTCCCATCATTCAGGATAATGAACTAAAATGAACTGGTCATAACTGTATAGTTTCCGGGGGGTCGCCATGGTACATGTACACTGGGCACGGAACGGAAAGAGGGGTTTCAGTGAAATTTGCAATCCCCAGTCCTGCCAACTCTCTTCCCCCATGAGCAGATTGACTTGAAATAAGCAAGATTTTGTGGAATCAACTAAGCCTGATATAAAATTGTTGCGACTGCTATATTCGGAAGTTACAAGTACATGTACTGCTTTATGGTATGAGCTGGGTCCATAATCTACGTTTACAGAGGCAGTGTTGCAAGATTTTAGAATTAGGTGAGAAGTTCAAATGTCTGGATTTAAAATGTCATTAATTTTAATTCATTGACAGATTCTGGACATGAAGGACAATGAGTTAAAGATGTTGGCCGACCATATGGGTCATTCGGTCAATATTCACACTAACTTCTACAGGCTACAAAGTTCTGTGATGGAAAAGGCTAAAGTGGCCAGGGTTTTGATAGCAGAGCGGGAAAAGAGCGGGAAAAGTGGAGCGGGAAAAGACTAGAATCAATTGAGGTGGATGGTAAGGAAATGATTGTAGTATGTCAACTAACATATAGCTGTAATATTGGGGTTTTATTATGGGTACAGTAAGTTTTTCTGGGGCATTTTATATAGACTCTATGTTTAGCTGTGTTACTGGGGTATTTTATACATGAACTCTTGGTGGTATGGTAAATTCCCTAATACTTCGTGAAGAGGTAGTGAAACATGCCACTCCAAAACATTGTCACTTTCCTATTATTTGTCATGACTATTCCACAAAATCAGACGTTTTCCAGTTACTTGTGTTTGCGATTTTGACGATAATACGGACACAGAATAGCCCAGTAAGACATGCAGGAACCTCTTCGCCGATTTTCCAAGTATTATTCAAAACCGCGTTTTCATTTGATTAGAAAAATGACAGCAGATAAGAACAATTTGTCATTTTCCAGTTAAGTTTGGGCTGTCAGTTATTAAGGAAATATACACATTGTAGCTGTGTTACTTCAGGGACATTAAAATGAACTCTAGGCGTCTCTGTGTTACTGGGGCATTTCGATAGACTCGAGGTGCAAATGTTCGCAACCTTGGAGAAAACTTCAACCAGATAAAGTGAGCTGATGAGGTGGTAAGGTAAATGTAGGTTTGCCCATCTGTTTCTCAATCATAGTTAAAGTATGTGACAAAGTTCTCTTAAAAATATCTCAAGAATGACCTGTATATGTGTGTTTAGTTGTTCAGCTGATACATTTTATCCAGAGTCCAGATGCAGGTATCATCGGTTTTGTTTAATCTCTATTTTGTAGAGCTGCCTGCTCCTGTAGTATATGGTGATAGCTCGGACACTTCAAACAAAAAAGACCTCATTGATGGAGAGGATGACTCTGTTGCTGCAGGTAGGTGGCTAAATTATTCCAAAATTATTCATAAAATGTGATATTCGCAGCTGAGTTTAGTGTGAATGATCAGGACTTCTGACCACTTGTCTGATTTTTCCACAGTTATGAATTAAGCCATTACTCAGACAGCCAAAGTTAAACCAGACAGAAAAATGACATACTCCTGCCACAAACCTGCATTGTAAGTATTCTTGACTGTGAATAAAGCCAATTTAATATCGTCCACAGTTCTAACATAAATACGCAAAGACAGCAAAGCAGCACCAAATGCGCGAGAGCAGAGATGAATGGTCATACTATTCACTGTCCAGTCCTGTCCAGACATATGTCCAATCACGTCCGGTACAAAATAAAAAAAAACGCCCAGTAGAAAATAGCTGATGTCCAGTCACGTCCAGTAGAATGAAAACCACATTGAGTCAAGTCCAGTCACGTCCAGCACGAAATAATCTCCCATCCAGTCAAGTCCAGAAGAAAATAACCCATGTCCAATCAAGTCCAGTTTCGTCCAGTAGGAATTAAACTCCGCCCAGTCAAGTCCAGTAGAATATAAACCACGTCCAGTCAAGTAAAAGGAAAAGAAACATGTGACTAACCTATGCACCCAATGAAATATCTATCTCCCCCGTATCCAAAAATGTTAACCAATACTTTTTGCGATTTTTTTTACCACCGATCCATTCATATCAAAACGTCACAAACTGGAGCAGATTCAACAGTCACCATTGAAAGGGTATGTGTCGAGCCACGTCGCACATAATCATTTCCGCCCTGTACTTTATAAACTATGATAAGCTCTCGGAACTCCCAAGTTTATATTTTGTATACTGTTATAATTTGATAGTTATTGTGGTTCAATATTCCACAAATACATGGGCATCATGCCACAGTGTGTGGCATTTGGCTGTTCTAACTCTGGCTGTAACATTTCATTGGTTCCCAATGTTGATACCAGATTTACTAAAACAATGGGCGCACAACGTCGATCGGTAGGACTTTACTCCAAACGCAAACTCAAGACTGTACTTGCACATCTTATCAGGCTGTTTCAAAGAAGATGTTTATGCAAACTATGATATTGAACCCAAGACGGTGCTGAAAGATGATGCTGTGACGATCAAGTTTGTACATGTCAGACCCCGAACCGAAACTACTGTCCACAATTGCCAGGCTTGAGAAACGGAGAGTAACAAGCACAACGAAGAGAGGTTCCGGTATTGTATCTCTGGATGATCTCTCGATCAACCAATCGTAATAAAATCAAACAAAAAATGAACTGAAGCTGTATTTGATCGAGGATGTTGCTGCCGTGGTTACCAGGCGAGGTCCGAGTGACGTCAGCCGTTTAGACGACTCAAACCAAAATGGCAGCACGCTTGAGAGACAATGATGCATAGTTTGAACGCCGATTTAATCAAGTGGCAAAAAATTGAAAAAAACATTTGCTGACATTTTTGGATACGGGGAGATAGATATTTTATCCACTGTATGTGTTAGTCACATGTTTTCTTTTCCTTTAATAGCGCCAAAACAGTCGTAGAAGTGAGAAAATCGCTCATATAATGCTTACAGTATACCATTTTACTGAAATTCTTATCGGTAGCCCGTTAGTTGTCCTTTTGCCAGTGTCTCTTCCCATTTTTACCCCTCAGCCTATTAGGCTGTGGGGTCATGTCGCCGGCAAGTACGTCCGGTCGGTAGTACGGTCGTCTGGTCGTCAGTCGTCAACAATTCTTGTGACCGGTCTATAAGCCAAACCGTTGCTTCTAGAGACTTCAAATTTGGTATACAGAATTATTGAGTGGTCAGCCACAAGCACATGGAATTTCGGTAATTTGCGCTGAATTTTGCGGTTTCCATGGCAAGGTCACGGAAAATTTGTCAACAATTCTTGTGACCGGTCTAGAAGCCAAACCGTTGCATCTAGAGACTTCAAATTTGGTATGCAGGATTGTTGGGTGGTCAGCCACAATCCTATTGACTCTGGACCCGATTGGTTGAAAACTTTGGCAGCCATTTTTAATTTATGCGAAACCGTCACAGCTTTCTCGTTAGCAAGATATCTATAGAACGACTTACCGTAGGCACACCAAACTTGCCGTGCACATCCATATACTCGTGACCCAGAAACCTATTGAATCAGGACTTGATTGTGTGGAAACTTTGGCGGCCATCTTTTATTTATTCGAAACCATGATTTTTTTGTATCTCGGAAACCAGTTCGCTGTTCAGTGTAAAACTTGGCATAGATTATCGATACATCAAGAAACTTTAAAGGAATGACCAAACCAGTTTTCCTGATTGGGTGAAAGCCTTGGCGGCCATCTTTAATTTATGCAAAATCTTTAATGATGTATTTCTCTGATACCATTTAAGTGTTCTATACGATACTTGGCATACAGCATCGATGTATCAAGAGACTTGCAATGAATAACCACATCAGTTCTTCTGAGAGGCGGGAAGGATGGCCGGCCATTTTTAATTTATGCAAAATCATTAATGATCTCTCTCTGATACTGTTCAAGTGCTCGATGTAAAATTTGGTAAACACCATGGATGCATCAAGAGACTTATGATGAATGACAGAACTGGTTTCTCTGATTGGGTGGAAATCTTGGTGGCCATCTTTAATTTATGCAAAATGTTTAATGATGTATATCTGTGATACCATTTAAGTGTTGTATATGAAACTTGGTATACAGCATCGATGTAACAAGCGACTCGCAATGAATAACCACATCAGTTCCTCTGAATTACGGGAAGGATAGGCAACCATCTTTAATTTGTGCAAAATCATGAATGAGCTCTATCTCTGATACCGTTCAAGTGCTCAATATAAAATTTGATAAACATCATCATTTATCAAGAGACTTACGATGAATGACAGAACTGGTTTATCTGATTGGATGGAAATCTTGGCGACCATTTTAATTTTAATTTTTCAAAATCATTAATGATCTATCTGATACCATTTTAGTGCTTCATATGAAACTACAAATCATCGATACATCAAGAAACTTACAATTAATGACAGCCAATTTCTCTGATTAGGTGGAAAACTTCATTGCGCTCTTTAATTTATGCAAAATCTATACCTCTGGTACTGTTCAAGTGTTTGATGCAAGACTTTGTATACATCATCAGTACATCAAGAGACTGAAAATGAATGACCGAACCGTTTTCTCTGGTTGGATGGAAACCTTGGCAGCCGTTTTCAATTTGTGTAAAATCATTGATGATCTATATATCCTTTGATACTGTTCAAGTCTGTATGCTTGGTATACGTCATAGATACATCAAGAGACAAGTCACTGCCGGTTACTCTGATTGGACGGAAAACTTTGCGGCCATTTCTGATTGCAAATTTTTGATAATCTGTATATTTGTCACTTGACTGCTTGATGTTCCTGATATTTTCAAAGTAGTACATGTATGTTTCAAATTGAATAGATTGTGAATGGCTGGCATCCAGAGCCGATGGGTTTTAGAGGCGCAGCTTGGTATTCCTATCAAAACTCTATATTACTTGGCTCCCACTGAAAATCAGAAGACTTATTATTAGGGTTCAAAGCAAGAATGGCTTGAAGCCTTTTGTTTTTGTTCAGAATATTTTTGTTCTTCTGCCATTATAGTTCTCCAATTCATCCAACATCCCACACTGAATTTATCACATTTTAATCTCTTACAAGCCACTGCTAAAGCATCATATGCATTCGGCCAAATCTGTCAGGCTTTTACATATATGCATTTTCCATTCATTGTGTACCAATATGTACTGACTAAAGCTGTCTGGCTGAGGGGTTGATGCACCTTTTAGATGCTGCCTCATGTTACCTCCATGATAAATAAAAACCCGCACAAACGAATGTTTGGAGCTGAACAAAGATAAATTTGAAGCACGGTGGATTTACGGGGGAGATGGACGATCCGCAAGCCTCGCCCCACCCCTCTGTCCACATCCTCCTCTCCTCAGCCAATGCCTGGACTGGATTAGACGGGGTTTTTATTCTACTGGACTTGACTGGACATGGGCTATTTGTTTCCCGACACCCGAAGGGCTAAAGGGGGACTATAGTATTGGGGCCCATCCGTCTGTCTATGCGGACGTCTGTCCGTCCGACTTTTTTTCCGAACAATAACTTTCGGAAAACTGAACGTGTTCTTCTCAGATTTGGTATGTGGGTACCTCACCTCAAGATTTGAGATTGTTTTTAACCCCATTTGCCTGTAGATGGGGCCACCTGGGGGCCAAGTTAAAATTTTGCATCTGTCAAACTATCCGGACAATAACTCCTGAAAAACTGAACGGATTCTTTTTAAAATTTTGTATGTGGGTACTTCGCCTCAAGATCTCGCTTGGGATTCTTTTTCACGCTGACCCACTTATAGGTGTTGCCACCTGCAGGTCAAGTTAAAATTTTGTTTTCATAAAGTAGCGTCTGAAATTCTGCCTGGACTAGGACAAATCCAGTAATTGTGGGTACCTTGCCACTGGATCTCACTTGGGATTGCTCTGTATGTTGGGTAGTGAAAGGTACGGTTCCAAGTCAAATCAATTGTTTCAACGTCGGGGAACTTCAACCCCTCAGGTTTTCATTTCTATTGGACTTGACTGAACGTGAGTATATTTCGTACTGAACATGACTGCACTTGACTAGATGTGGTTTATAGTCTCCTAGACATAGCTGGACGTGACTGGACTTGGGCTATTTTCTACTGGACTTGACTGGACGTGACGATTTCGTACTGGATGTGACTGGACTTGGCTTGACGGTGAATAGTAGAACCCGATATGACCACATTCATCGGTCATTAAATAGTGTCACATGTCATTGGGGAGAGAGCAGGAGAACTCTTTTGCAGCCTTGCTTCGATACATATGTTTTCAACCTGATCTATATGTTCCCGTGATGAATTATATCAATTATTAAGCCTCCATCTTTCAAGTAACTCCAAATTGACTTTTTTATCTTTTAATTATGTTAATTTATGTGCTAATATTATTAATGAAACATGTCTTTGGATTATGGACCTTTTGATGCTCTTAACGGACGATGGCTTCGCAATGAATGACGGATTTGACACATGTATCAGATCATTGGTTAGTAACCACTCCATAGAAAGCCGTTAGTATTGTGTCTGCTGGAGACCTAATACAAATGTATTTTGACAACATCTATCTACCGCATGCCAAAAACATTGTTATGGTCCGGTCTCTGCTTGAGCAAATGCTCCAATATGTGATAAAATTAAAAAAAATGACATGTAAACAGTGTCAGTGTAGAAAATTTTCATAGGTCTTTCTGAATGATTATGCATATACATTAAATGCCCCCTCAAACATCAGAAGTGAGAGAATCTCAGTGCAGGCTTCATGTTTTTTTGTAATTTTGCATTATATAGAACCTTCAAATGAGGTTGCCAATGAAGAAGAGAATGCAGGTAGGTGTGATGCCTAAAAGGTTATGCTACTGTCCCTGCTAAATACATTTCCTGGACCAGTTCAGTGTCCACAGTAATATGAACTGATGGAGGAACTAGTTGCTGTGGTACGGGGAACTTATAATAGTTCTCTTAATCCATCAAATTTCAAAAAAGTAATTATCTGCTCATCAAATATGCTTGAATTGTACTTCTGGTGTTCATTTATTGTTTTTTAAGCGGGTTGTTTTCATTTTTGTCAAATCGGAAACCATGTGTCTACCTGAACCTTCACAAATTGGCGATTTCTCTCGCACCAAGGAGATGCGAGTGAATTCGAACTACAGCTAAGATTGTGACGGTCATGTGGTATGATTAGCATGTATGTCCGATGTTCCCCGCCTACTGTCTGAACTCCACCAACTTTGACCACCATTCTTTATTAATTATTTCGTCATTGAATGCTCAGGTGATGATGATCTCTGCGAATGGAACCCTTGCTCCAATGATACTGGTGTAAACGAGCATCTGCATACATCTAGATATTAGAGAATGCATTGTACTCTAGACCTCTTGATCTACTCTAGACCTGCCAGCAGCAGCATCTCGGTAAGTTAAAAGTACTCAATGTCATTATAGAATCCGCTGTCTAAATTCACTCACTGTAGCACATGGCACGAAGAGGTTATGCGGCGTTAAACCCCACTCTAACTAGTTCACATGTAAATAATATAGCACTGCAATAGTGTGTCAGCATGGGACTCGTAAGACCTGCATACAGGTTGAATCCAAATGTGGGTAATACCAAATATTTCTGAAGCTGGTATGTGCTGCTTCCTGTGGGGCTTCAGAGCAAGAACTGGTTGGCCAATGTGGAGATAAGGAGTGATGGTATCAGAAGACATACCATGTGTCTGCTGCATGATACTTCAGTGAGGCAGCACTGTAAATTTGAAGCATTGGGACTGCCCTGTGACAAGCATATATATGACTGAAATGCTGTTGAAAACAACGTTTTCTGTGCTCTATTTTGCTTTCAGAAGAGGATTCAGTTGCAGGACCATCTCGTGAAGAAAAACCGTAAGAGACGAGGTATGTGAGTGACCTATTCACAAGAGGTCTTGAGGGTACAAGGATTATTCAGGAAAATACATGCACTTAGCCTACTTCATCGGAATAAGGCTGGTAGCTATCATTTGCAAATTGTCTGGTAATGAGTGAGTGAGTCAGTCAGTCTATCTGAACCCTTTCGTCAGCAAAATAAGGAGAACCATTGGCATTAGAACCTTGATTTTTGGTTCGAACGTGCATTAGGACATTGTTACGAGCAAGTTCTGAGTTGAGCGAAATCTGATGACAATTTCTGGTGATTTTTGATGAAAAGAGGTGGGCATATAGAGATCGCTTTGTCCGTCTGTCCGTCCGTCCGTCTGTCCGTCCGAATTTCTTGTCCGCGCGATATCTCGGTTAATATTTGATAGACAGGACAGAAACTTGCATGGAATGTGGCCAGTGCCTCGTAGCTGTGCAGCGTAGAGTTTTTTCCGAGTTTCGTTATAATTTTCAAGAGTTATGGCCCTTTGCTCCTGAAATCTCCGTGAATTGGGACTTGTCCGGGCTGGATCTTGGTTAACCCTTTCGTACTAATACCGGCTGGCACCGTATATACCCATAACGGCCGAAACCGGCTGCAATTGATCACCACGTAAAAATGTCGCCGAACAAGTCGTTGGACAAGGATATAGTCGACAATTTACGTTCAAATTTTATTGTAAATCATGCAATAAACGTATAACAAGCTTATATTATTCAAGACGTACCTTCCTTGTGGTGAAAATTGAGAAAGTTGGCGAAGAATTTGCTGTTTTTCGACCATTTTCAACGCAACCGAAATCCCATTTCCCACGGTAGAATGTTGGAGATATTGGTCTCATTTTAAAAGTCATTTCCGGCTCTTTCGACCTATGATGAGTGATTCAACAAATATCCAACAATAACGAAGGATTTGATTGGATAGAGATGTCATCATTCTTCGATATCGTGACCAATTCGACCTCGACCGGGCTCTGTTAGTATCGCGAAGCTGATTAGTTGAGAATGCGGTCATCGTATGAGACAATGGCAGCGATTGGCCGGATGTCTGTCTGTCGGTGATCAGTGCATCGGAAAGAAAATGGCTCAGTTGGGAAGTTTAGCGAGCCGACTGTTGGGTTTACAATAGAAATAAAGCGTTCCTCGGATTTATACGTCGGATTAAAACCCACAGGAATGATGTACTGGTATTTTGGCGCGATCGTCCGGTTGAAATGGGCGATCGTGATGAGATTTTTTATGGAAACTCTCATTTGGCTGGGACATAGACGCACAGTAATGTTGCCGAAATCGATTTTTGTTTTCGTTTATTTTGTTTTATCGCCTGGTCTGATTCTATTTTAGACACAAATGGGCAGATATTTTGAAAGACAGATTAATTGAAGTATGGGCTTTCTGAAAATATATATATTTAGCAGGGTTTCAATCAAGCTACATGCAAATATCACACAAGGCTATTCTATGGATAACAACTTCTTTATTGCTGTGGAGCTGACGTTTCGTTGGAGATACTTCCAACCTTTTCAAAGCTAATGACCACTGACCACATGCCCCATGCAAATATCTTTCTTCAAAAAAGAGGGCCCATAACAAAATCTACTCGCATGCATTTATCCGAACATACATGTACCAGGCGGACAAATGAGACTATCAGCAAGTAGCAAAGGATTAATATTGTATGGACAATTATGAAATTTGCAGGGTATGTGGTCAGTGCCCTGTAGTTGTGCAGCGTGAAGTTTCGCATATATTTTCAAGAGTTATGGCCCTTTGTTCATCACGATTTTGTGAATTGGGACTTGTCCGGGCTGGATTTCGGTTAATATTGTATGGACAAGTATGGAATTTGCAGGATATGTGGTCAGTGCCTTGTATAGTTGTGCAGCGTGAAGCTTCTCCACATTTTGCGTATATTTTCAAGAGTTATAACCCTTTTGTTTTTTAAATCTTTGTGAATTGGGACTTGTCCTTGCTGGATCTCGGTTAATATTGTATGGACAAGTATGGAATTTGCTTGATATGTAGTCAATGCCCCATAGTTGTGCAGCGTGAAGTTTCTCTGCTTTCAGTTATATTTTCAAGAGTTATGGCCATCAAACCTAAGTGAATGGGATATATTTTTTTTCCAGGCTGGATCTCAGTCCATAACCGATTTGGACAGGGAAAATGACTATAAAATTGATATTCAACATTCCAAAGCAGATCACATGAAGTATATGAAATTGTCCCAAAAAGAGTGAATTGGGTGCAAAATTCAAAGTTCACGATCGCTTCATAATTTCACCACAATATATTCCCAAGGAATGTAGGTCTCATAACCAGGTCACATTTTTTGATTTGGCGAAAGCCCCGGCAACCATCTTGCATCAAAGCATTGTATTATTACTTGTTGGTCGATACTTGGAATATTTATTATGCGAGGCATGCCGAAAAAAGTGACTGAAACAGAATTTTTATAATTATCCAAATTAGGCCTCCACAATACAGAACAGAACAATGGCAGGGCAGTATCAGATTAAAGCGGAAGCAGGGGCATACAATTAAGCAATCTCTGATTAACATTACTAAGAATTCACTTGTGTTTAAATATGTATATTATATCATACATGTATATGTTTATTGTAGCTGCTAGGCCACGTGTACCTTGGAGACAGAAAGAAGTAGAAATTCTGGGGAAAGAGTTTCCCAATTTCCGGGAGGAATATCCATCAAACTTGCAACTGGAAGATTTGAAAATGAAATATGCAGCATTTTCGGGGAGGTCAACTGCACAAATAAAAAGCAAACTACAGCATCTTAGTAAGTAAAACCATCACCATTTACACCACTCTAGTCTCGCACTGAGAGGCAGTATTTATATATGTTGTATTTATCTGTCCATTATCTGCATAACTACATTGTATATTTATATCCCTTTGTCTGAACCTGCTTTGAGTTATGTGTCTTCCCAGTGCTTGGGAGACATTTAGTGGTCTGGGCATCGTCGTCATCGTCCGTCCCAAATCTTAGTGGGCAAGATTTCTGAAGAACTATTGAACGACATCTTACCAAACTTGGGCTGAAACTTCCACAGGGGGGTCAAACCAGATAACCGGAATTGTGGACGCGTCTGTTACTGATAGACTGATATACGACTCTCCAATATATCCCAGACAAATATTGCAGTGAATTTGTATTCATTTGGTTGGTATATATCAGCCTTGCCATTGGTTTATGCTAGCATGGGCTGTAACCATGGCTTCCACCTTCCAGACTCCAAGTGTCTTTGAGTGTCATTGATTAAAATGTCGAATGCTGGACAAGTATTTTAATACAAGTTAAAACCTGTGGGCTTCACAAGCCCCATGAAGCGGTTATTGCCTATTTCACCACAGTCAGTGAAATCCAGTATTCATGCAGCCCACGAAAGTACAGAGGGAAGTAACATCAAGAAGGGGTTTGCTTTTCCAAGACTAATCTCGGTTACTGGGGAGAATCAAGGTATTCCGGTCATATTCGGTTTTTGGTCAAACGTTCAGCTGACCACATCATTGACCCTTATCTGTCTGGGATATGTTGAAGCGTTGTTTATCAGTCTGTCAGTAACAGATGCGTCCACAATTCCAGTTATCTGGTTGCAGGAGGGGCCTGTGAAGAGATTGAGTTTTAGTCCTACCGTTTGTCTGTTTGTTGGTTGTGTCTGTTGTCCATCACAACTCTTTCTATGCAAGATATCCCAAGAACTGGAAAAAGATAAACAAGATGTCACCTAGTCCTTTTTGTGCCGATGGGCATTTTTGTGACAACCAGCCGGCGTGAACAGCTACCGACAGATAACCGGCCGATGTGAACAGCTACCGACAGATAACTGCCCAGCGCTAGCCCACTCCTGGTCGAAGTTAGACACTCGGTACAGCTACCGACCGGCCACCAACCGATTGACTAATACACTACCCACCAGCCAACAATCAGCTGATGTGCTTCATGCACCAACCGCTGGTTGCCTCTAGTCTAAATAAAGCAGCCGAGGCCTTTTTCCTCATCATCTGAAGAGATTCAGTCGATTGAAAGTTGATCAGGCTTTGCTATCCAGTCCACCCCATACTCCACCCGAGCACTGGTTTTCACAGCTTTATTACCAAGACCTCTCAAGAACTACTGAAGTACATGTGAATGTCACCAAACTTCAATGGAGACTTCCACTGCAGAAGCTTTTGAACCAATTAGTTTTGGAGGCATGTCCCTTGATTCTGCTGTATTGTATTTAACACATGTAATAGCAGGTTATTGTACCAAAAGCCTCAATTTTTTTGTCCTCCACCACGAAGAAATGCTAGCCGTCCGTCCTTCCGACATCTTGTGAACGCCGTTTCTTGAGAACAATTCGACCAATCAACTTCAAACTTGAGACGGTGCTTCACATTAGGTAGACGGCCATTGGTATTGATTTTCACTGAGGTACGTAATCCAAGATGGCTGCCATTGACCATATTGGATTCCTTCCTGCATCTTCTTGTGAATGCTGTATCTTGAGAATAATTCGTCTGATTGACTTTAATCTTGAGAAGGTGCTTCACATCAGTTAGACAGTCATTGGAATTGATTTTCATTGAGGTAGTATCTAATACAATATGGCTGACATTGGCCATCCAGCATTTCACTCATTCATATTGTACCCATCTGTGTTGTGAACGTGATATTTTGAGATCTATTCCACCCATCGATGAACAAACCTCATCATCCACAAATTCATATACAACTACAAACTTGCATTCCTGTGTAACACTACCCATTACTGCTTCCCAAACCTCAACTTGTCTCAACAATTCCAGATAAACGTCTCCCTCCACATACACATATCCACTTCCGAAGTTATATTTAAGGAGATATTGGAAGGCTATATGCTGTATGCTCTCAAACAGGCTACTTGGCTGCTAGCTACTCAGCTTGTTTTAATTTCATATTTGGGCGCAAACTCAGGAAGTCAGGGGAGAATATGTTTTTCCTAGAAAAACTGCCATTCTGCTTATTTCTCAAATCATCTGTAATACATTGTATTTACGTAATCTTAGTATGATTGGAGATTGTGCACATACTCTGATACTGCTGGGACAAAATTCTGTTAATGGAATAACTGTCATATTTTGTATGCCCCCCTTTTAAATGCAGCTGCGGTACATATGTTTTGATTTGCGCCTGTCTGTGTTTGTGTCTCACCAGATTGTAAGCATTATGATAAAAAACATTTCTACACCACTTCCTACTAACCTGCCGATGACCTCATTGAATTTAGATTCTTGGTTGAAATAAATTTCGACCTAGACAGATACAGTAAATTCCCTAATAATTAGTGATCCGGAAGTGAAACTTACCACTCCAAAATATGTGCCACTTTCCTATTATTTGTCATGATCATTCCTCAGAATTCCAATTACGATTTATATGGCGATTTTGATGAGATAACACGGGCGCAGAATATCTTCATCGATTTTCCAATTATTGATCAACGTCTCTTGAAAAGACCGCTGTCCCGTTTCATTGGCGGCATGATGGGGAAAATGACATCAGATAAAATCTGTCGTTTTCCAATTAAGTTGGGCTGCTTATTATTATGGAAATTACTGTAACACAAAAAATAATGGATTTTGTGTTCACCATTTCCACAAGAAGTTTCACAGGATGGCACAACTTAGAAATGTGCAGGGAAGGGGGTTTACAGGCACTTTTGCAGACTTTATTTTTTAATTACATGTATTTCACATTTTGTCATTTGCAGGAAGAAGCTAGAAGAAAGTGACGGGGCAGAGTACCAGAGTACGTGATCAGGCAAAGTACCAGATTTCGCGATCCAATTATTTGCTGGAAATGAATGTTTATCTGTTGGACTCAAATGTTTCTCAGTAAAATTGATTCACTGTTTAAACTGATCCGTTGTGTTATTTCTAAAACATCATACCTACTCAGTTTTACATGACAGTCTTTATTAATGTCTCTGTCAAAAATGTCAAGTATTCCCTGTATGCCCTGGAAGCCTCTCTTTAAAGTGATCGTTTACTGTTTGCAATGGTCTTTCATTTGATGGAAATTTTACTTGAGAGTTTACGATCACTTTAATGACAATGGAAACAGACACATTCCTACTAGTAGCTTGTCAAGAGTCATTGCTCCATGTAAAACTCCACTTTGTAGAGCCATCTTGCGGTATATAGTTCATGCAAGAGAAGATACCGCTTTTCAATGTGACTTCGCATGTCAGCATATGAAACAATGGCCGACTACTTCCCCATTTGCTGCTATTGGAAATCCCGTAAATTCACGTCACTTCGTCTTACATGAACTAGATGCCCATCTTGCTGAACCCTATTTCAGAATTTCTGTGAATAAAAATAGAATGAGCAGATGAGCTGCAGTACTCCTCAGCCCAATGTGATGTAGACATTTCAGTAGTGAGAACAAGACCACCAGGGTGTCCTAAAAAGTTTCGTTTGGAACTCAAAGGAGTTATTCTGTGGCTAAATTACATGAAGGGTTAAAAGAGAGTAGGTGGTCAATCAGATATCTTTTTCTTAATCACATTTGACTGCTGGGCCAATCTGAAAGATGGGGAAGTACAACTACATGCACATTATTGAACCCATTATAAAGTAGGATTAGCATATTTTCCTTTTATAGATCCCTGCTGGTCTTGTAATATCTTCACATTTTACAGCCGTTAGTGTGGACATCCTCGTTGCGTTGTTAACACTTCAACCAAGTCTATGAGGCTCGTTTTGCTAGTCAAGGTCAGACAAATATGTTGGGGACTTCACATACAACAATAAAAAACAAAAAAAGACAGGCCAAAGGAAAGAAAAAAACACCTACCAAGAGATCTTGGAATATACCTCAGTGGCTTAATTCATCATTGGGTTGACACTTCCAATTCACTGATTTCTACCTCACCCATAAGCCTGGGGAGTCTCACTAGTTGAACAATTGAAGTGAAACACATGGTAGTAAATAACAGTAATGGCTCCAGACAATGACAACAGATCACCAAGTCTGCCTTTGTCCCTTGCTAAACAGCACGTAATAACACTGATTTTTTTTAATTTTCTTAGGAGATGTTACATCATGGGGTCTCTGGCTATCAAAATAATAGAACTTCAGCTTGCTAGAGTGTCCCATATCGGAGAAGGCAACAGATCCCTGAGTACTATTGCACTGCTGCTGAAAATTGCTGACAGCAACTAATTTACTTCTCACCTTATGCTTTTTCTATGGAAAGCTGATCGGTGGAAATCATATAAAGATGTTTTCAGTGGCCTCATAAAAGTGTCCAATAAAAGTTTGCCTAAGGACCGACAGTATAATGAAAATACTTAAATTAACTTTACCTGGCATATATAAAGTTATCGCTGTGTAGTGGCCTAGTGGTTAAAGCATCTGCTTCGCAAGCGGCAAGTCGTGGGTTGAATTCCTGAGTGGCTTCCTCGCTAGGCAGCCAGCATTAAGCGGATATAAGAAATACACGACTCTGTGGCCCGGTGATTTACCTTTTCACTGGATTTGAAGGAGACTAGAAATTCGCCTAATGGAACAGCTGATTATACGACAAGACGATTGCAATTTTGACATTTGTAAATTGCCCTTTCATGGATAGTAATATTTGTGAAGGACATGGATATGAAGTATACATATCTCGCCTTGTAGCATATGTTAGAGCTTGTCAAAACGTTGATGATTTCAATCAATGTCATATACATGTACCATTGCAACATGAACTTAAATAGCAAGGTTATACAATCGAACGCTAGCATCCGAAGTTCCTTAAATTCGGTAATATAAACCACCCATTCATTGCAAACTATAATCATAGTTTAGAAGATTGTTGGTGGCATATGCATTGTATTTTAAACCCAGGGCTAGGGACAGTATAAACACGTAATAACATCCTCCTGGATCTTGTTCATATAAAAACCGGCACTATCGAAGCGCGACTGAGATCTATAGCAAATAAACGTATTTTGCATGGATATTCTATTAATATCAGTCTAATTATTTTTAGGATGACAGCCTAGAAACTTGCCTGAATGGGTTGGTCCTGTGGGGGATGCGAACCTGTGCCCTCGGCGTTTGACACCAAATCCCAAAGGACCCACCAAACCAGTAATCGTTTCTGTACTTTACCAAAAAGGTGTCCTACTAAAAATAACTGGATTTGATATATTTCTTCTTAGTCATTCCAACATCAAAATTTGAAAACAACATGACCATGTACTACACATTCTATGAACACTTTGATGCAGATAATGTCCGCATTATTGGAAATTGTTGATTGCTTCCATCTTCCGTCTAACCCATATTTAATTTTCGTATTTCTCTAGTGCTACTGCTAATATCATTAATGAACTAAGTCCTTGGTTATGGACATTACAAAAATCACAATGGAAGTGGCTCCTTATGCATGATTGATTTGACGTATTTAATTCTGTATACGTTTAGGTGCAGTAGCACGTTTTCCTGCAACAAGGTCCTTCAGTGGAGTAGAGCCAAAATAGCGGTATTGGGACCAGTCTATCACAAGCAAGCACCGCTGTGTTATCACTGAAATATTGTTGAAATGTATAGAAAAAATTTGCTGTAAAACAGTTCAGGTTAATCCAATCATGTAATTAGCTACAAGGGGCTTAACCTGGAATTCATATGTAAAACCAACAAACATGTCTCTGGATATTCACTGTATATAGCCCTGAAACTGGGCAAAACTATTTCCATAAAACTTGGAATAAGCTTTACGGAGCATATAAAATACCCCGGAAATGGGATATATGGAATAAGCTTTACGGGGGGATATAAAATACATGTAGCCCCGGAAATGGGATATATGGAATAAGCTTTACGGGGGCATATAAAATGGCCCCGGAAATGAAACACATGAAATAAGCTTATAAAATAGCCCCGGAAATGGGATATATGGAATAAGCTTTACAGGGAATATAAAATGGCCCTGGAAATGGAATACATGAAATAAACTTTACAGGGCATATAAAATAGCCCCGGAAATGGAATACATAAAATAGGCTTTACGGGGCATATAAATACTCCTACAAATGAGATTTATGGAAGCTTTACGGGGCATATGAAATACCCCCGAAAATGGGATAAGACTTACAGGGCATATAAAATACCCCTGGAAATGGGATATATGGAATGAGCTTTACAAGGTATATAAAATAACCCCATAATTGTTTTTATATAACCCGCAAACGGATATATGGATATATACTGTATATACCCCTTAAGCTGGTTTAAAACCATCGACCCATAAACAGGTTTGAGCTTAATGCCCCTAAACTGAAGCGCGGCATACACCTGTAATCTACTAACAAGCTGTAGCAATGATGATGCTATGATGATGGTTTAATACAGAGAAGAATCACACAAGTAACTACGAAATTCAAATAAAGTCTATTTATTAAAATTCAGTATTTATGTTCAATTTGACAACTTAAAACTATTATTCTGTTAAAATGTTTTCGCCGTGCAAATTACACTATTGCGGACATGGTCCTCGTTACTTACATGTTGTGAAAATTATGCGCATAAGGCTGGAATGAATAGTGGACTATCGACAATGTACAAAAGAATAATATATTCTGTGTATTTCCATAGTGTTATTTGAAACATGAGCAAACTCCCACGTTCTGTAACTATCGATTTATTACCAAACAGCGGCTAAAAGAGCAGAAAAACCCTCAGAATAGATGCAGCATTTAGGTTGATGAAAGGCACCATGTTAGGATAACTTTGAGAATAATTTATATCCAATTATTTTTAGGATGACACTTTCTTGGTAAAGCACAAATACTAGTGCTGGATGGGTCAGTCCCGTGCGAGACTCGAATCAATTTAAATGGCTTTGTTTTATATATTTGAGAATAATGATATTTTTTGACAAAACAGTTTCTGCTATTATGCATGGTGATGTAAATATCTGCGGTGATGACATTTGCGACGGTATATGCGTCCGCCATATTGACTTTTTACATAAATCGATGGCTGCTGTAAGAAATAAGTACAGGGAAAATGAGAAGAAGGGGAGTAATACTACAAGGCTATTTGGATTTAACCTTTGTGGCGGGGTCAAAAGTTATTGAATACACTTCCGGAGGTGACCCCTGTTGACTTCCGGTGCGGTGATGTGGTCACTTCCGCCGAGAAAAAGTAGTCCCCAATCACTCCTATGAAGCTATGGCCGTAAACGTCAGCATAACGTCACAGGTGCTTTTCGGGATTGCAGGATCCAGACATGAGGTGGACGTTTTTGGGTTTAGGTCGACCATCCTTGCTGCAAATGGGTCATGCTTGAAGCACTAGTGGTGTAGAATCCTACTAGGATGTTTTAGTGGAAGTATCGTCAATCTGCGCATGCGCAGTCAGAGAGTAGTAGAAAAAGGGGGTTTGGGGGTAGAGGTGGACCTGTGGGTCAGGGCATGTCGTGGGTAGTATCTTATTAACGCGCTCGTAGTAGTAGTATAGACTCAGACTGAGCGTAATAGGCGCATGCGCACTCGGGGAACAGTAACGGTAGAGGAAGAGGCTATTCTCGGTCTTGCTACCTGGTTGTATGTGCGTGTACGTGTGCGTGTGTGTGTGTGTACGTGTGTGGAGGAGGTAGTAAAGGGATTGGTGTCGACGGTGGTGGTAGCGGTTTTGGTGGTTGTGGCGATGCTGATCGCCCGCCCTTACGCCCTAACGCTGGGAAGTAAGGTCTCCTGCTTCTTCTACACCTAATTCCTTACGTCTTAAAGCCACGACGTATTCAGATGAGAAAACAACAAGAAAGATTGCGTGCCACATAAGTTGTTCTCCCTTTCATCACAAAAACTCATGTGGGGGTGACCCCAATGGGTATGTTTACATAATAATTTTCGACCCTGTTCGCTTTTGTCTTTTTGTCCTAAACGTCTTCGGACAGTTCAGGATACTGTGACGACCACATGTCCTGGAAGAGCTGTTTGCGCATTTTGACCAAATGTTTTAAGGCCTCAGCATGCTAGACTGTTCATCAATAACCATGCTGTTTTTTCTGCTGTGGGACGCATTTGGATATACGTCTGTTTTCAGGCCCATCGAGGCCTTAAAACATTTCGTCAAAATGCGCAAACAGCTGTTCCAGGACATGTGGTCGTCACAGTATCCTAAACTATCCGAAGACGCTTAAGACAAACGGACAAAAGCAAACAGGGCCGAAGATTATTATGTGAATATACCCACTGGGGTCACCCCCGCGTGCGTTTTTGTGATGAAAGGGAGAACAAAATATATGGCACGCAATATTTCTTGTTGTCCTCTCACCTGAATACGTCATGGTTTTATGACCTAAGGAACTAAATGTAGAAGAAGCCGGAGACCTTACTTCCCGGCGTTAGGGCCTAAAGACGAGCGATCAGCATCGCCACCACCACCAAAACCGCTACCACCACCGGGACGGTCCACCTACTCTACAAACGCGCCCTGTCGTTTATCTACTATCGTCGAGTACGCATGCACGTATCTCCCCCGGTTTGACTCTACTCGATAACAGCGTTAAGACGATACCCTACACGGCCGATTCGAATCAGAGATAGTCCTCTTCTACACCAAAATGTCCACACAAATGCCCTTTTTCTACTACTCTATGACTGCTTATGTGCGGATTAACGACACTTGCCCCTAGAATTCCACCCAATCTGACCTCACCTCACGAGCGCTTCAAAATGAGATCCCACATCCATTTGGACCGCGGATGACCCACCTCTATCCCCAAAACAGCCACTCGAATGTCCTTTTTCTATATTACTCTAACGCTGCGTATTGGCAGATTGACGGCTCTTCCACTAAAAACCACAGTAGCCGGACTCCACACCACGAGCGCTTCAATATAATACCCAATCACTGCCCATTTGCACCGAGAATGGTCCACACAGACTCCCAAACGTCCATCCCAGGCATGATTGCCCAGTGCGAACATTCTCAAAGATTATTGGACATTCCCGGAGATGACCAGCTAATCTGAAGGCAGCGATCTCACAATGCATCTGCGACTGCAAATCATTGAAGTGACTGGGGTGAAATTAACATTGACGTTGAGGAGTAAATTAACGTGTTTGGGACTACTTTTTGTCGGCTGAGGCTTATCACCGCGGCGAAAGTCATTGTATCGCCGCGGCGGAAGTGATCACATCAAAGCAGGGGAATCTCACGTGAGAGGGAGTACACTCAATGACCTGCCCCAATGGTCTAAAGTTAATAGAAATCCAAATTACCTTGTATTACTACTGGGATGAGTCAAAGTGAGAAGGAATTCAACCGATCAATCAAAATACACCATTAATCCGCCATGTTGTATAATTTGTAAAGGGTGGCCTATTATGTTGGATTACACGATTCTTGGGTTGATATCATGTTATCATTTTAGTCTCGCGAGACTCCTCACTACAGGGTAACCTTCCCCGTTTGATTTCTGTGTATGATCTTTCGGCCAGTCACCATTAACTGCTTCCATCAAATGACGGCGTTAAGCTGCACAGATTTCTCCGTAATAGTACTAAACTACCCCACATATATGACATCTACTGAGTCATAACTGTGTTATAAAAGGCGAGAAACTGGTGAACTATTTTTCAATAATTAACTGAAACGAAGCAGTATGACTGGTCTCTCTTGTCAAACGTTCACCTGTCTTTTATAAATAAATGACGAAAGAGGTCATAAATATTCTATTTTCTGGGTTAAGAAAGAATAGATTTTTGGCTAACTTCCTCCATTGCTGTTATATTTAGTAAGGTTCATCAACTGATGCAAAATATGTTAAAATCCCACAGGTACCACGCTTTATCTTCATAAGTATGCTAGGACATCAAATTGCCAATATTGGTAAGATAACTACAGCGTTCAAGTTTTCCAATTTTGGATTGACTGTTGACTGTTAATAAAGCCGAAATATGTTCTATGGGGCGATGATGTAAGACTTTTAGAGGGAGCATCGTTGTCAAAATAGTGACATAGCTTCCATTTTACATGAGAGTGGTGATCTCATTAAGATGAGGGCATGGTTCTATGTTGATAATGATCATTTTATACCAGTCGTTAAATATTTGTATACATATAAATATCATGTGGTCAAACATGGCGGATTATCTTTCACAAATTACTTGATCAAACATGACGGATGAATGGTGTATTTTGATTGGTCGGTTAAATTACTGCTCAATTTTCTCTGCCTCCTTCTCCTCCTCCGGGTCTCCTCTTTCGTTGCTGAAATATTTGCAAACATTTAGCTGCACAACAGCAAATATCATATCATTAAATAACTCTGTTAAGGACTTCACATCTGTTCAAAAAAAATAAAATCTCGATAGATATCATTTGGCATTTCTTCTGTTTCTCTTGTACCAGTGTTGGATCCCTGAGATAGGATAAGAACGGGGGCGGTTCTCAGGCATGTCAGGCAGAACATCGATTGGTTTAAATTTCTTCGAACATGTACATAATAAAGTCACAAGATTTTAGCCTCCGTTTCCTATTAGAGCAGGATAACTGTTTTTGATCCGATGCATTCTTTGCAACATCTTTAAAGGAAAAGAAAAATCTTCTTCCTTTCTTTTCTTAGACTTCACATCTGGGTAAATAGATCTATGTGGTGGAAGATCATCCACACTAAAGTCGGTCTGCACCTCTAAGGACCTTATTCTTCCTTCAGACGGACCTCTGAGCTGATGAAATGGGCTTGATTTCGGAACCGGAAGTGACGTCACAAAGTACACTCAGAGGTCAATAGGACTCCAGATCTACTTTCTATACTACTGACGAGGTTGCTTGTTTTTATATTCAGTTGTAGATGACTTTCTTTTCCGTTCATCCATTTTTCATCTAATGTTTATCATTGTCAGCTTGGGATGGTGCTCTCTCCTGATCGCATAAAAGAAGCACCAGCTCAGGTTGTCTGTTTATGAAAATATACAATACAGACAATAATAAAGGAATTATGCTTAATTATGTTATACCATTGCAATTCGCTTTTCATATATATCTGAAAAAACATTCAAGAACCATTAACACAGTGTACAATCTGAATCCAGCAGATCGAAATGATAATCCCACTTGCAGCATTTAGATGAAGTTTGGTTTCATTAGTGACTATGATTAATTTTATGTCCACTTTTCATCGACCAACTTTCGGGCGCAATTAATTCTATAAAACACCTACAGAGTCAGCAATACTGAGCGGTAGGGGATGGATCGCATATTTCTTCTCACAAAGGAACAGATGTAGACAACGAAAGCTCCCATAGCTGTATACAAATAAACGATTTTACTACATGTAAATGTTGTAGGTGATGACAGAACCGCGTTAGCTGTTAATATCACGATTATACACCCCTCTGTACTCTACATGACTAATCTCAATTTTAGGGGAACATGTGATGGAAGGTCTAATTCCATTATGGGCACCCATAACTCTTCCGCACATATAATTAGGCACTTAACAATTTTTCATATTAGCGTAGCTTGGTTGCTTTATCTATGGTAGCTGACGGTCTCATCCTGTAACTCTTGTAGCAGGCTTTCTGGAAGTCTTCTCAACAATAATTTATCTTCGAATTCAGCTGAAACCAGACAAATTAAAGCGGTCATTAAAATGATGTAGCAAACAAGGAATACCTAAATTGGGAGTAGGGCATTGCAGAGGGATCACGCAAAGTCGTTTAAGTGATTAAAGGTAGTAACCATACTGGCGAAATTAGATTTATTCCACAGTCGCTTGTTATATTTATATATTGATAGTACCCTGGGGATCAGGGAGTTGTAAACAGGTAAAAGAAAGTTTACCCTATCATGCTATTACAACGGTGACATGCCCCTGTCAATTGACCTCAAACACTGATAACAACGTCTTGCGCAATTGTTTCTGTCGGCGTCGTTCATTTTTATTCGATAGTCTGAAGTGTAACCTCGAATTCGTCTATACAGGGATCTTACTTACATTGTTCCTTTCACAGATGAAAGCCCTGAACACTGTATTCTGATTAGTCAATTATCTCGAAGTCAATTATTTTCCCCCGAGATAATTGACCAATGACGAATTTCCCCCTAGATAATTATCTCGGGGGATATTAATAAAAATAAATTTTTCGTTAGATAATTCTCTCCAGGATTATTGACCAATCGCAATTTTTCCCTATCTCCGGGTAAATTATTTTTCCCCGAAATAATTGACCAATGGCGAATTTTCCTCTGGATATTGTGTCGGAAAATATTATCTCAGGGGAAATTTAAAAAAATATTAACTATGTCCCCTCCACGGTTCCGTAGGAAACCGTATCCAAATATGGCATCACTTCTAATCCGAGTTCGTAAAGATCAAAAAGTTTACTCCCGCCGAAAAGTTTGGCTTTGTTAGGGAGTAGACTAGAGGCCACGGCCACACTTGATCCCATCGGCCTAATGTGAACTTGCCGTCTGTTTCACATTGTAAACTTTTTGGTCGTCAAGATGTTGATATTATAGTTCTAACCCGGACTTTCGTGCCGGTAAGATGATAGCCTGGCTTGGTTAAGGCGACCGGGCAACTTTACATGTACCCAGCCCTAGCTTGCGAGTTCGCTGCTGGGTCTTTACAGCAGTCTGAAAGAAGTTCATAGCCCTGTATCTTTTGCCTCAAGAAATTCCATCAAGAAAGTCGTCATCAAGTTGTTACGAAGTTGAAGATTTTATTCCAGACTTCTGACATCAAAGGTGGTACAGACGATGGCCAAATGACAAACAAAGACAGCTCCTAAACGTTAAATTTAGACCTAAAGTTTCTGATACATTTCCTCGAGACGGAGTTCCAAAATTGTCTGCTCTAGGTAAATCAGGCTGTATATTTATACCATCGACTGACCGATACAACAACATATTTTTCAGTACTGTTTGGACATTTCAAATCATGAACATGCAATTTCGTAAACACAAAAGAAAACATTACGGGAGTATCAAATACACTCACAGCATGTTAAATGATGAGAACTGGGAAACACAGATTTGTGAGTTGGGTCAAAAACATCCCTCCATATTTTTAACGATGCAAATAGGACACTGGAGTGTCAAACAAATCAAGACATTTACCGGGGTATTACGACCCGCCATAGCTATAATATGCAACGTTATAAACCCATATAGGCAGGCATCATATATGACATCAAGACTGTGCAATATTTAATATTCCATCAATAACTTGTAGAAAACTAATTATCATAAGATGCTTATATCTGAATAACTTGTAGAAAACCAATTATCATAAGATGCTGATATCTTACATATCTCCACTATTCTAAATTGAATGATAACTTGTAAAGTACCATACAACTACAATAAGAATATAAAAGAAAATAAATGTCCAGAAAAAGATGAAAGGGCAAAGAAGCCAGATGTGTTGTACCACTTAGCTGGTTGATCAGACCAGACACAAGGGAAAACCAACACATCTCCCTCCTTTAGGAACAGACAGTATGCGTCCTGCCAGTCCAGTGACAAAAGAAGTAGAAAGAAAAAAAAACAAAAACAAAAACAAAAACAACAAAAATGGAGCTATATATCAACAAATTACAATGGAGGATACAAAGATGGAAAATCGGTAGTGGAGCAGGACTGCCGGACATTAGTCGCCGCCACCTCCTGTAATTCAACACACTCGGGTACATCAGTAGGTACTGGGCTAGTACACAAAGGATTACAATAGGTGAAAAAACGATGATACAAGCGCTTCTGGAAACAACAAAAATAGAAAAATACAACAAAGCCGGCACACAAAATAACACCAAAAGAAATATATGTCAAAATGTCCGAGAAAGAAACGTCATTCGTCAATGTGTCAATGTCATCTAACGGACGAAGGGGAACTGAACTTACCTTGGATAAGGCATGCCATGGTGTGACACGCAAGTGATTGACAATCCGTGCAACGTTAAGGAGGTGGGGAATAGATATTGTAGGGAGCTCAACGGTAGCGGTCAGGAAGGAATAATGGTGCGAAGTCGTAGCGACACGCTTCACCTTCCAATCTACACCAGAAATAAATAGTACAATTACCTGGACTGAGCAAAAATAAACCATATTCCAAAAAATGAGAAATGGTTCGCTGGCCAGCACAATGCTCAGAGATACGTTCACCAAAAGTTTGTAATACAAATTCACCAGTAGAAAGTTCAAACAGCTTGCTGGAAGTATCGTTAGATCTGATAAGCCGAATCATACATGCAGGGTTTGAGCTGTTCGTTAAGAGACTCATGATACATGGAATGTGATTCTTCTGCAACTGGACATTACCATAACACACGCGATGAGATTGTCCGGAACATCCGCTGGGCACAAAATACCAACCAGTCTTAGTATCGAGACCAATACGATCAACAGGAAAAACAACTTGCAAATAATGTTCAGGAGCCTGGATCGGCATGGCCCAAGACTGCAACCCATACTCGACATATGCAGCGTCATCGATTAATGGCAGTGTGGTCACATAAGTAAGAGTATCTGCATTCCAGATCGGATGAACCACGACGTGGCGATAGTACCAATGGTACTACTGGGCTAGTGTCACATCATCTGCCCACTCGCGCACTTCTTTCGGAGACACCGTCACATTTCTGAATAGCCGAAATAGGGTCCTTTACACGCTCGCGTTCCAAACGTTGATTTTCCTTCACATTCAAATCCCTCCGGACTGATTCTACAAGGCCTGTCGCTCCCTCGGCGATGGCGTTTAACTCCTGGAGTTTTACTGGACTCTCCATTGTCCCTGATTAAGCAGGCAGCTGTCGTCGAATGCCAGATGGCGTTTCTCTGTTGTCTTCGTCTTGGCTATGGTAAAATTCCTCAGAAGTCCCCCATCGGGCGCCAATGTAAACTTTTTGGTCGTCAAGATGTTGATATTATAGTTCTAACCCGGGCTTTCGTGCCGGTAAGATGATAGCCTGGCTTGGTTAGGGCGACCGGGCAACTTTACATGTACCCAGAACTAGCTTGCGAGTTCGCTGCTGGGTCTTTACAGCAGTCTGAAAGAAGTTCATAGCCCTGTATCTTTTGCCTCAAGAAATTCCATCAAGAAAGTCGTCATCAAGTTGTTACGAAGTTGAAGATTTTATTCCAGACTTCTGACATCAAAGGTGGTACAGACGATGGCCAAATGACAAACAAAGACAGCCCCTAAACGTTAAATTTAGACCTAAAGTTTCTGATACATTTCCTCGAGACGGAGTTCCAAAATTGTCTGCTCTGGGTAAATCAGGCTGTATATTTATACCATCGACTGACCGATACAGCAACATATTTTTCAGTACTGTTTGGACATTTCAAATAATGAACATGCAATTTCGTAAACACAAAAGAATACATTACGGGAGTATCAAGTACACTCACAGCATGTTAAATGATGAGAACTGGGAAACACAGATTTGTGAATTGGGTCAAAAACATCCCTCCATATTTTTAACGATGCAAATAGGACACTGGAGTGTCAAACAAATCAAGACATTTACCGGGGTATTACGACCCGCCATAGCTATAATATGCAACGTTATCAACCCATACAGGCAGGCATCATATATGACATCAAGACTATGCAATATTTAATATTCCATCAATAACTTCTAGAAAACTAATTATCATAAGATGCTTATATCTGAATAACTTGTAGAAAACCAATTATCATAAGATGCTGATATCTTCCAACATGAGCAATATAAATCTCCGGTATAGACAGATGAAGGTCATTTCAATAAGGGGAAACAGAAGTAGTTGGGAGAAAAACAGTCAGGTTTATTTGTATGGAAATTTGGCTAGAGACAACCAGATATACATGAATTGCAGGCAAACACCTAAAAGGTGCGTGGACACCTCAGCCTGTTTTTTTTTAGTCAAGTAGGAGGAGGGCTGCATCCAGAGTCAATTTAGTTCCGGAAAACGTATGGGCGCCCAAAACGCAAATGAAACAAAAAAGAAAAGTGTTGTTGTTCAATTTGAAAGGATTTCTGAAGGAAATACTCTTAGAAAATCTTCTAGGAGCCTCAAATTATATCGATCCGATTGCA
The DNA here is from genome assembly GCA_036873755.1 of Hanleya hanleyi. NCBI lineage: Eukaryota > Metazoa > Mollusca > Polyplacophora > Lepidopleurida > Hanleyidae > Hanleya > Hanleya hanleyi. The sequence goes on along the minus strand of JAVTVY010027314.1, from coordinate 54,667 downwards.
TGACTGGATATTGAATTTCATGTTAATAAACCTATGTTTTGTGATTGATCACAGGCTCTTTGTGCCGAAATTCACTAAAAACAATTGGACCCTCAATAATGAATTACGAAAAGGAACTGGGAGTTTGGGATCGGGACCTACAGACAATCATATGATGTAGAGTAGAATGATTTAATAGCAAAATTGAAGAAAAATGTTGTCCTTCATTTAAGGCGGCGCGAAATTAAAACTAACGGGTTCGATACTGCAGGGATTCCCCTGTCAGTTATTTCATATTTTACTTCTGAAATTTTTGTGCAAAAGCTTTCGAATAAATCGATGTAGCAAAATTGAAGAAAAATGTTGTCCTTCATTTAAGGCGACGCGAAATTCAAACCTAACAGGGGTTCGATACTGCACGAACCCCCTACCGGTTATTTTCTCTTGTACTTCTGAAATAAAATAATATCATCAACCTGTTAGTTATTACTATGAAGGGATAAATTGTAGGTGATTCAGCATGTGTGTGTGAAAAAGCAATGTACACTGCATCTCATAATATCACATGAGGGTGAGAAGCTGTGGATATGAAAAAATGCAAAACTTTAACATTTAGTGCCCCAGCGGTGGGGAAATCCTCCCGAGGGTAGTGCATAGGTTGAACAAGTGTAGCTTCATGTAAGCTCTCAGAATATATGGCAATTGGGGGGTTCCATCCAATGTTAATCTTGAATCTTGAATGGACCAGGCGTTCTTGTATCAGGAAACCTTCAAAAGTCACAATGAAACATGCATCCGAGGGTTCCCGATGGGCATAGATAACAGTGCAAAAGCTAAGCTATCAATAAATAACTAAAAAAAATAATTAAAGATCATGGAATCATCATAACCATCTGAAAATGTAATCATTTCATCAGTCAACATTCAGGAAGCTCTCACCAAAGTTTGGTCAGGCCCGACTTTATAGATCTGCAGATATTGAGGGTAGTGCATAGGTTGAACAAGTGTAGCTTCATGTAAGTTCTCAGAATATATGGCAATTGGGGGGTTCCATCCAATGTTAATCTTGAATGGACCAGGCGTTCTTGTATCAGGAAACCTTCAAAAGTCACAATGAAACATGCATCCGAGGGTTCCCGATGGGCATAGATAACAGTGCAAAAGCTAAGCTATCAATAAATAATTAAAAAAAATAATTAAAGATCATGGAATCATCATAACCATCTGAAAATGTAATCATTTCATCAGTCAACATTCAGGAAGCCCTCACCAAAGTTTGGTCAGGCCCGACTTTATAGATCTGCAGATATTCAGCGAACAAGAACATGTTGATGAGCATAGATAACAGTGCAAAAGCTGAGCCATCAATAAATAATAAAAAAAAAAATAAAAAAATCATGAATTCATCATAGTCATCTGAAAATCTAATCATTTCATCGGTCAACATTCAGGAAACTCTCACCAAAGTTTGGTCAGGCCCGACTTCATAGATTTGCAGATATTCAGCGGACAAGAACATGTTGACAAGGGACGGACGGACGGACGTACATGGCAACGACAAGACCCCACAGCCGTATGGGCTGAGAGGTAAAAAGGAGCGGGCATCCACCAACCACCCGCTCTGATAAGAGGAGCATTAAAGTGGCTCTCAATTATGTGTAAGGAAATGTTCACATGTATTGTCACATGTACTGTTGGTTAATGTAAAATGTTAAAGGCATAGTACGATAGGCCCAGGTGTATTATACAGATGATGGAATTGGGTGCATGGATGTGATACTGAGGTAGAGAGGTACTCCGGATTGTTTCAATAGGCTTGTACTTTGCAACAATGCTGTATACAAAATTTGAAGTCTCCAGCTGCAACGGTTCGGCTTTTAGAGCATTCACGTCGTAATGCGGATATTTTTCGCTATGTTGCCATGGAAACCACAAAAATCAATAAAATGTCCCCAATAGGCTTGTGCTTCACTACCCAACAATGCTGTATACCAAATTTGAAGTCTCTAGCTGCAACGGTTCACCTTTGAGAGTGGTCACGTCATCATGTGGATATTTTTCGATTATGTTGCCATGGAAACCACACAAATCAATTAAATGCGCCCAATTTCAATAGGCTTGTGCTTTACCACCCAACAATGCAGTATACCAAATTTGAAGTCTCCAGTTGCAACGGTTCTCCTTTTAGAGCGGTCACGTCGATATATGGATATTTTTCGTTATGTTGCCATGGAAACCACAAAAATCAACTAAATGTGCCCAAATTCAATAGGCTTGTGCTTTACCACCCAACAATACAGTATACCAAATTTGAAGACTAGTTGGAACGGTTAACCTTTTAGAGCGGTCACGTCGTTCATCCAGCCAGCCAGCCAGCCGGACAGCGTGACGATATGATTCCATCCGGCATATATGCCGATGGGATAAAAATATCAAAGATTATGCCGCGCGAAGATGTTGATCTTCGTAAAATAAACGTCAATCATTGTTTGAGAAAAAAAGTCAGAAATGGTCGTGATTGTCTTATTATGGTACCTTGTAGAATATCAGCGAACATTTTGCACGAATTTTCCATTTGCGTACACTTCGCCATTCATAAGATGGCTTGCGAATCGTGTGTCGCCTTTATCGCGAAGCCATGTCCGGCAACGATTTGGTGTAAGACTCACGAAATATAATTGACAAAGGATCTGCTGCAAGTTGTATTGTCAGTCTTTTGTTCTGGATATTACCTTTTCAATGGGAGGTCTTACACCAAAGCCTAGCCCGATATCCGGTACTGGCAAACGTGAACACAGACTGTCAGATTGTTTAGTTTATTTTTAGAATGTCCAGCTGCACAGCTTGTCCTTCAGAGAACACCACATAAAATGGGAGAATCCAAAGTCAGGATAGGGATGTGAGGAATGGTACAGTTATCAGTACACTGTAAAGAGGAATCTTGGCTTTCAGAGTAGACTACGCGACATAACAGGTGAAGTAGGACAGTCCACATAAGATTATAGATGAGATTATGTTGAGACTTAGCCCAGGTGTACAAGATAAACCCAGTATCTTTGTCATTCCAAATCAAAGCATTTGTTTTGCTGAAATGAAAGAATTAAACAAATTTTGTCTGTTTATTCAAACAATTGTCACATAATCGAATACATATTTGATATTTTCAACAAATATGCAACAAAGTATTACACACTATGGGAATTGCTATCAAAGAGCAAACCTGGACGAACAAAGTATCAGTCACATTAAAACATCGGCATTTAATTTCTCGACCCCAGGCTTACTTTAAACAGCCACGGAATGACTGAGCCAAATCTGCATATGGGTAATGAAGTCGAGTGTCAATTTCAAGTGGTCTTTCTTCTCCGTCAATTTGATGAAGCTGCACGGCCACGGGAAATCACAAAAAGCGTATGTGTATATCAATCAAAGTACAGCCCTTGCATACACAATCACAGGATAAATGTTGAAAGATATTTAACTGCTATATTAAGATGGAAGGCCAGAGCATCGTGCGAGGTGGTCAGTTCAGTTATAAAGTGTACACACCCCCTTGTAGGCCCCATGCAAGTGCAGGCGTGTGGTGTACACTATTAATAGACACGAGAGGCTAGATTCAACACTTCGGGGGACATTCAGGGGTTTGAAGATCACGTTGATAAAATGATAGAACGTTCAAATTTGTTTAATTAATAACTGAATTGTTCTAAATTAAAAACTTTCAACTTAAAAATTGTCAATACCAAAAGAAATATAAACACCAACTTCAGTTTAGCGTAGACATGCATTCACATGGACAGTATGAAGAGACCTTGACACAATTTAAGGGGGGGGGGGGACAATACATTTGGGCCCCTACTTTTCGGCACTTTTAACTGACCATGTCCCAACATAAAAATTACAGATAGAGTGCCAGGACGTGTAGTGGTGTGTTATAAGCCTGCTTTGTTTGTGTTAAATAGGAAGTCAAATGGAGTTAGGCATATTCTTCAATATCGATGCGTGTTTATGCGAAACAAATGTGAAAACACAGGAGTGTGATTAACGTCACGAAGTAGGGTTTGATATGATTTAAGTGTGTACTCGAGAGATGACTTGGGGGCCCTATGTGCTACCGTGAGAGAATTTATATAGCAGTCTCTAATTGAGAGTGGGTACTTTTGACTTTCTCAGATGTCATCGCTGGTGAGTCATTAGCGTAGCAACTATTCTCGCCCTCAGTTCCTATTACGGTGGACACTTATCATCCCAGCAGTACAGCATGAGGTCACCCATACAAGTCTTGACCGGGCTCAAAGTCGCTAAACTTCGGTGGTTTTACTATAACCGATGTGTCCAACGTGATATGCCGAATAAGGGAACCTTCAAAAGGCACAGTGAAACATACAGCCAAGGCTTCCTATGGGCATGATAGTGCACTCGCCGAGCCATCAATAAATAATAAAAAATAATTATAAATCAAATTTTCATCAGAATTAGGTCAGCTCAGAACTTGCTGGTAATAATGCCCTAATGCACGTTCATGCCAAAAATCAAGGTTTTAATGTTAACGGTTCTCCTTATTTTGCCGACGAAAGAATTAGGATGAACTGACTGACTCACTCACTGACTCACTCATTACCGCGTAGAAATAGAAGCATAAATCTGTACACATTGTGTTCAGATTTATATCGGGGAAAACGCGTAAAACACATCTTCGGCAACTTGATTCCACACCTAAATCATGTGCGGCTAAAAACAAGCATGGTTTCGGATCTTCGGCCATAAATAGATGTAAAATCTTTTACAAAAACCCTGTAAAAGTATATATTTTATAAATGGGCACACTCGTGCCATTATTTCAGGAGACTTGTGAGCTATTGAAATTGAAAAGGAAAGATGTGCAATCCTCCTTAAACCTTCTTCAACTTTTCTGAAAAGCTCCATAAAATGTATGAAAATGGGTCAAATTCTACCCGCAACCCAGAGAAAACGTATGAAATGATTTCCTTTTTATGTGTGTTAAAATGTTTCCTGTCCAAAGGACAATTTAGAATGGCGAAAAAAACTGGGGTTCGACCTACTCGTTTTTTCGTGTTTTTCAAAATCGCGCGACCTTCCTTATTATAAAATTAGGGAGCGGCCACTTTGTGCGAAACTGTGGAAAGTGTGGAGTGCACCACTAACGCTTCCTGGGCCTAAGTGTCCCCCGGACCCTCACCTGTCAGGCTGTGAGGATCGCTTATTTTAGCTTTGTGTAAATGAATCGGTATCATATTGGTTCTAATGTTTCAAGATGTAAAGGTCATCGTCTTTTATGTGTGTTTTTTATGTGTTAAATATAAGTAGAAAGTCAAATGGATTCAGGCATGAAGCATATTTTTTTCAATATTGATGCGTACTTTAAATGCGAAACAAACGTGAAAATATAACAATATATCTGCATACATTATATTAGAATTTATTTCCGTGAAAATGCTTACAATTTATCGGAGGGGGCGCGGGGTGGAGCGGGGGGGGGGGAAGGATTGAGGGTTGGAGGGCGATGGATTGAAAAAATATAGCTAAACGAGAGATCCTGAAGGATCTTGGCGCCCACCATTGTCCGATAATTGTAAGCTAATGACAAGAGGATCTTGTTGTCCATTGCTACTAAGAACAAACGATTCATTTGTAATTTTGTTTACAGAATTTCGAATCTGAGCGAAAAAGATCAAAAAAGAGACACTGAAAAACACCAAGATATAATCTAAGTTTTAGGAGTTTCAAGATTTCTAGAAACTCTACTTATGTCGGTTGTTATTATACAACAGAAATGAGCAAAGTTAGTCTGAAAGTGAATGTACATGTACGGAGGATCCTTCGTCTTCGTTTTATAGTATTTTTTTATTATTTATCTTTTTTGCACTTTGGCATGAGCTATGAAACATACTTAAGATTTTATAATTAGGAACGAATGCCAATTCTGTTCTGTTTATTGGTCTAGTTATATCTCTTTTAACCCTATCTGGCCCGGGGGGGGGGGGGCATTATGCCCCCCCCTACCAAACTTTCTGCGCTATCTTCGGAACGACGAAAAATGAAGTGCTGAAACTCCGGAACTTTATAGTTTATCACATTGGGGTCATTTTGAGCCCATTTACATAACCCCTGAGCAGAGGATCATGGGTAAATTCAAGATGGCGGCCACATGGGGTACCAAAAAAGTGATGTTTTTGTCATATTTCTTCAAAATGTCTGCTTTTCCGCAATGAAAAGTGGGCACCAAGTATTTATTTCTCATCACATTAATATTTACTAATTTATTATGCAGTTTTTGCGGAGAAATTGCATAAATAAAAAAATCGAAAAATTCGACCGAAAAATCGCCCAAAAAATGCAGTTTTTGAAAATGACGTCAGTGTGACGTCATCAAAGCGGCCATCTTGGATTTTTTTACGTTTTCTGGTAGAGCTTGACCCAAGGGTATAGTGTGGTAAGTTTCAGTCCCCTAGCGCAAGGGATAAGAAAAATAATTAGGGGGGGCATTTCGCCCCCCCCCCCCAAGGCCTGGACTGGTCCCAAAAAGCCCAGACTAGATAGTGTTAAGATACCATGCTCGAAAATAGTAAGATGGTACAATACTTAATACTGAAGGGATCCGGTCCGCGCAATAATGTTGAAACTTGAAAAGTGCCTGAATTCTGATTATCTCCCTAGGATCGAAACATGCAGTAGTCTACAGTTGTCGAGTTATGAAGTTGAGTCACAAGAGTGACGTCCCTTCATGTAGCCGACCCGCCGGCAGACGAAAGGGTGGGACAGTTCACTCGCAACTGCATGGACTAAAAAAAGCTGATTTAAAATTTGAAGAAATCCATTTTAATTCCGAATTATTTGAACTCCTTGATAGGGAAGGTGAAGGTATGGATATTCTCTATAGTCAATATATAGAATATGCCCCATCGTTTGATCCGTCGACTCTTGTGATGCAACGTCACAACTCGGGAATACCGTATTGAATTGAAGCGTAACTTGGATTTTCTAATCGGACCATAAAAGGTATCCTGCACAACTAGGCCCCATGTGGGACCGGTGTTCCAAATTTCAGAATGATCCATCAAGTATTTCCTGAGAATTCACGATAACAATGTTTCAAGGAGAAATTAAAGATGGCCACCTGGTGACCATATTGCATTTTCGAATCAGACCAAAAAAGGTAACTTGCGCAACTGGACCACAAGGGAACCTGTGTACCAAATTTGAGAAAGATCCATACAGTACTTCCTGAAAAATCACGATAGCAAAGTTTCATGGGGAAATCCAAAATGGCCCCCTGGTGGGCAAATTACATTTTCGAATCGGACCGAAAAAGGTATCATGCACAACCAGACCCCAAGAGGAATCTGTGTACCAAATTTGAAAAAGATCCATGCAGTACTTCTGGAGGAATCACAATAAAGTTTCATGGGGAAATCCAAGATGGCCGCCTGGTGGCCATATTGGATTTTCGAATCGGACCAAAAAAGGTATATTGGGTGGCCATATTGGATTTTCGAATCGGACCAAAAAAGGTATATTGCACAACTAGACACCAAGAAAAACCAGTGTACCAAATTTGAGAAAAATCCATGTAGTAGTTCCAGAGAAATCGCGATAACAACGTTTCATGGGAAAATCCAACATGGCCGCCTGGTGGCCATATTGGATTTCGGAATCGGACCAGGAAAGGTATCTTGCACAAGTAGACCACAAGGGGAACCTGTGTACCAAATTTGACAAAGATCGATGTAGTAGTTTCTGAGAATTCGCGATAACAAAATTTCACGGAGAAATTCAAAATAGCCACCTGGTGGCCATACTGGATTGTCGAATCGGGCCAAATATGGTATCTTGCACAACTGGAACAAGGTTTCATGGGGAAATCCAAAATGGCTGCCTTGTGGATATTCGATTTGGACTGAAGAAGGTATCTTGCACAACTAGACCCTAAGGGGAACCTGTGTACCAAATGTGAGGAAGATCCATGCCGTAGTTCCTGAGAAATCGCGATAACAAGAATTGTTTATGGACGGACTGATGGATGAGGGACCACGGACGAAAAGCGATTTCAACAGCCCACCATCTGGTGATGGGGATGGTGAGCTAAAAAAGTATCAACCCATCTGAATTGATCTTTAAAGAAGTTATTGCTGCCCCCCCCCCCCCTGTCAGAATCCTAAAGACAATTTGATGCCTTCAAAGAAATCAAGACCCCCTCGACCCCACCCTTAATTTGAGAAGCAAATTCAGAGTTAAGTCAATATAGATATATACCGTATATTTAAATGGTATATTATTTTTAAAAAAAAACAGTATTTGTAGGGTAAATGGTGCAATCTGCATTTATAACCAGACGTTTTATGAAAATATTGATGAGCCACTCAAACAGACAACATTTACTTTTGGATAGAGAGAGAAGGTTAGCCTATCGCTGAAATCATTTCCTTCACTGTTGTTTTTTTTTCTAAAAAATAAATTAGAAAATGAGGGTCAAAAGATAAATTTCTTTCTTATGGGTAACAAAGTTGAATTTTGTGACACTTTCCTATCTATTTTCAGGTTATTTCTATTAACTGACATGGCGACAAAGTTATCCGTATACAAAAAAAGGAAAAAAAAGAAGAATTAGCATATTTGTTTTAACAATGAACATGTATATATACTTTCAATAAAGAAAGAATTATTCGTGAGAAATTGAATTTTAATCTATTTCAAATGTTTAAGAACCTGCGTCGAAGTTGTGGGTTTCCAGCTTAAAAGCTCATTCACATACAAATAATATCGGCAAGTGTTGAGAGTATCTTGATAATTTGATCAAAGACATGTATATTTTATTTCAACAGACAAGGCTCGCTTTTGAAAGTTAACACTGAAATATCTTCCACATTCACTAAACTTTTCTCGCGTAACACGTCTTTAATTGGATGGGATGTTATATTTACTAGTACTTTACTGTTTGCCATTACGTGATGGATATTGCAAAATTCAAAGTATTGTCTTAAGCATGCAACCGCTCCCTTCGTGATCCATCCAACACCCACGATTTGACGGCATGAACGGATGTCGCAGGTGTTCGGTTTATAAACAATTTTATGACAAGAGCGTAGACAAGTTGTCAGATTTCAGGCATCTTCACAAGTCCAGGTAAACTATAAATCTTCTCAGAGGGTTTACCTGGAGATTTTTGGTGATTAAAATGAGTTCTTGGGTCGTTGCCTCTATTTTACAATCTTGTACATTTTATCCCAAAGCTGCGGTTTTTGCTTTGACTTCCGATGTCAATACGGATTTCAGGCTGATACCAAGCAGTTTGGCCCGCGAGGAAATTCAAACCTGTCGCCGCCCATATCTCGCAGAGGTGTGGCGTAATTAACTAGCTTAGCGCGTTCACTGATTGGTTTGATACGGAGGAAACCCATTGATCTATTTATATCTACAACTGGTATTGATAACTACCCAAGCCAGTGTACAGACCATAACAGATCGATCGATACACTGGCTCGCGAGGATGGGTTTCAGAGGGCTTGAGAGAGGTAGAGTCTGAGAGGGGTTAACATTTTTTGTGAAAATTGATGGTAAATTGGCACTCTCATTTTCAGTGTATTTGCATAATCCCCCGAGCAAAAAATTATGAGCAAATTCAATTGTGTTGAAGTCACTTTAGTACAAAATTGTGTTAAAACAATACAATTTTTGTTACAGTGTAGTATTGCGTAATTCGCGCACACATACGCAGTATAAAAGGCGGGGAATTCTGCGATTACCTTTACAGTTGAAAAATGTCGTCCGAGGATACACTGGACAATTACCTACCGCAATTCGGTAAATATTTTCGTCGATTTTTACTAACCATTTTTTTCTTTATTCTCACCATTTCTTAAGTATACATGCGTTTCATTCTGTAAAATTATTCACTTTAATTCTTGATTCTGGCTTTTTTCACCTGATTAGAATATGTCGTATTTACTTCAAATCTTTAAAAAGGGAGATTGATCTTTTGTGAATAATTATAGAGGAATATAGCCTTAGCTAGTTCAGTGAATTGCTTTCGATTATTAATGCTAGAATATAATTAGTTATGTTGAGTAATCAAAGTGTGTCACTTTTTGTTGTAGAGCATATTTCAAACCATGGTTAGGAGGTCTTGATTTATGAGAGGGAGGTCTAGAAATCAGGATATATTTCTATGTACACCGTGTTAAATTTCGCGTATATGGGAGGGGGAAGGGGCGTAAAAATATCCATTTTATTGCGTACATAATACTTAAATGGCCTCTATAAGCATTTGAAAAAGAAACATCGTTGTTGTGATGAAATGTTACTTTATGTCGACAATATGGCAAATGAACATGGGTTTTTCTCATCATGGAGGGTGGTTTACCCGTATTCTGATACTTATAGAGGGTTGGGCCCAAATGCAGCATTGATGTTGCGTAAAAGTTTAATTTGCTCTATCTATTGAGTGCATTGCTTCGAAAAACCTATCAGAAAAATCTTTAATATTATAAGAGTGTAGATACAGGAAGTCATACGACCAGACTGGCTATAGGTATTAAACATTGTACTTACTTCAGATTGATTAATTTTCCGGCACTGAATATCAAGTAATCTGTTTATCCGGTAGTGGTTTTCTGTAAAAAACACCCATTCTTGCAATAGCAACACACCTTGGGGGTAAAAGGTGGCTGTTCTACCAACATGTCTTCCACATTTTTTCTTAATTATTAGAACTTCCCTGATCGCTTCTTTTTTGGTAATTCCAACACCGTACGCTGTAAATTCCTTCATTTTGGAATCCAAAACTTTCCTAAAACCAGCAAAACGTCTTGCCATATTTGAAAAAAAGTAAATGCTCCTCCTATCTGGATGATTACGCAGATAACGTTGTGTTCGGCAAATAGACGATTGCATCTTTGCTTCAAATTTGAACGCTGAAGCGCTGTATCCAAAAATTGATGTCGTTGTTTCACAGCAAATTTATGTCCTCAGGAATAGTAAACTGCCATTTAAGTAGTGTTTATTGCTAGTCAACAGTGAACAGATGTTGTTCTACATCAAATATTGTCATGTCCAAATTAAAATCTATGTTGACGCAAAGAAATTCTAGGTAAGATCGATATTTACGGCCAAAAATTCCAGACATCACATCACGTGACCGTCTGAGAATTAAATAGTCAATATCGAATCAAATGATATTTGAGTTACACTGAAGGTGGCGCCACTGCCTCTTGTTCCAATCTTCTGTGCTTGTCCGTGGATGTACGCGCAAATACTTCGTAAGCGATTATAAATATCTGGGTGTTTTATTCTTTTATAATGGCAAAGCGAACGCCAAATACATATATATTTGGTGAGTTTGGGTGCAGCCCTCTAAGTGTTAAAATTAAGCCTAGAATGATACAGTTTTGGGGCAAATTATTGATAGACACCCAAGGTAAATACTCCAGTTGTATTTATGGAGCATTACTGCATTTTCATACGTCAAATATATTCTCTTCTAAGTGGCTTCTATCTATCAAAAGTATCCTTGATTCATGTGGTCTTGCGCATATTTGGCCGCACCAGAATTTCCCAAACCTTACTTGGCTATACAATACTGTTAAACAACGTTTATTAGACCAACACTATCAGGAATGGAACTCTAAGCTTTCTGAAAGCTCCATTTTTGTATTATATAAGGAGTTCAAACCTAAATCATGTTTAGAAAATTATCTAGTTAAATTGCCTTATAACAAAGCTGTATCTTTATGTCGATTCCGTACAGGAAATCATAAGTTACCTATTATGACTGGTCGTTTTAATAATGTTGAAGTCGCTGATCAGTTGTGCCAGAAATGTTCTTTGTCTAAAGTAGGTGATGAGTATCACTTTATCTTAGAATGCCCTTCATTGTCAACCATTCATGAAAAGCATTTACCCAGGAAATATTGGGTAAGAGCCTCCAAACTTAATTTTTACAATTTGATGAGTTCCGAATAGATTGGCTTGCAATGTAAGATTTCTTCATTCGTTTTATAAGGTTTTAAAACCATTCGTATTTCCTAACAATTTTTCGTTTTGGCTGAATATAGTTTGATTTACACATGTATAAGCTATATATATATTAGGGGTTGATCAGATTTGATGTTTCATCTCCCTTCTGTTTGATTGTTGGGGTTATCACCCTTCTATTGTTCTGATTGAAGGGCAATACTGCATTGCTGCCGGGTATGTGGTTTGCTATTTTTGTATCTCTATGTCTTGTACAAGATTAAGAGAATACAATTCAATTCAATTCAATTCAATTCGATAACTCCTAATTGCTTTATCAGATTAGGTAGCGCAAGTGGGTCTTGTTCTAGTTAAGATTCATAGCGTCTCCCTTCCCTCAACGCTATGCCGACGACAAATACATTTCCCTGGTGGTAACTTGAACATCTCCATGGCGCACTTATTATTACCTTTGTGCCCTATTGGACCTTCATTAACTTGAGAAAATGGGCCGCCGTGAATAAAGGTACCATAATCGATGCTGTGATAATCATCCCCTGTATACACGGGGTTTATTATGACGGAAATGCCCATCTTCTTGACCCTCGATTTCAGGTGATTTTGAGGCTCCATAGGGATAATTTTAACGCCTGTGATTAATATATGACCAATGAAGGGCCATTTAGTCTGCCATTTCTGTATTTTTATTCATGGCGGCCCATTTTCTCAAGTTAATAAAGGTCCAATAGGGCGCAAAGGTAATAATAAGTGCGCCATGGGGAAATGTATTTGTCGTCGGCAAGCGTTGGGGGAAGGGAGACGCTATGAATATTAGCTAGTCTTGCTCCAATCTTTAGTGCATGTCCGTCCATGTTTGTTCAAATCCTTTGCAAGCTATAACTTTCGAACGATTTGTCGGATTCCTTCGAATTTGGCAGATGCATTCCTTGTGACAAAACATCTTTGGTTATTCGTTTCAGCAAAATTCGCCCGGAGGTGGCGCCACTACAGTTAATTGCATTATTCCGTGTTACAAGTGATAACTTAGAAACACTGAAATATCCTACCTTTTTGGGTAACATGAGAAACACTACGGCTCATCGGATTCTTGTCAAATTGGCATGCATGTACCATGCCAGGAGATGTTGCTTGGGATTGCCTTTCTCTCACTTGCGCTCACAAGTGGCGCCACCTGGTGGCAACATCACACATTTGTTCCCGTGTAATAACTTGAGAACCGCCCATCGGATTCTTCTCAAATTTGGTAGGAATGTACTGTGACACAAGATGTCGGTTGATAATGCATTTCACTGACTTGCGCCTAGGGGTGACGCCACCTGGTGTCAAAAGCTGAATTTGGCTTCCGGGCAATAACTTGAAGACCCTGGTCGGATTCTTCTCAAATTTGGTATGCAGATAACATGACACCACGATACCATGTCCCTTGGGATTGTATTTTGCCCGCTTCTGCCTACAGGTGGCATCTCCTGGTGGAAAAATGTGTTTCCGGGCAATAATTTGGCAACTGCTCATCAGATTCTTCTCAAATGTTGTATTCATATGTGACCTGCCCCAAATAATATGAACACCGGTGGGCATCTAGTACCGGCAATAACTTCAGGACCCCTCTTCAGATCCTTCTTAAAGTTCATATGCTGATACCATGATATGAGATGTCATTTCTGATTGCGTTTTGCCTGCTTGCGCCTACAGGTGGCGAAACCTGGTGGCAAAGTCTAAATTTGATTTACGGGCACTAGGACGCCTTCATATTTTGGTCAAAATTTAGTTTGCAGATAATATGCCAGGAGGTGTCTGTTGGGGTTGGATTTCGATTACATAATTTTCATGCTACACCGTAAGGAAATATATTACTGTAGCAATCAACCAAGCCATTCTGAGTTGATCTCAAAACCTGGGAGGGTGGAAAGACCATTCTGCTTCTTATGCCCGTGAAGTAGCTGTTGCCACCCCCGTGAATATCCCCTGAGACCGACAACGCTTATTAATTGCTGCCATTTTGGTTGGGGATCTAGCATCATCTGGCTGCTTGTTAATATGAAATATTAGTCACTTGATTGGTCGTTGAGCATAAACAGCCCTTATCTATATTTTGAGGTCAAATAATTAAAATAGATGAAGGGTTTACATTTTCATGAGTATAACTTACTCATTTTCTTCATATTTATATACAATTTGTTTGCAAATTAATAATTCATAATAAATAATTATAGCCTGTAGAATGTGTATTCAAAAAAATCAAGATCATGCTAAACAACCAATCAAGTGACTGGCTTATGACACGACTACAGTTGAGTAAGTTTTATATGTTGTGAATTTTAGCAAGCAAGATATAAAACTTACTCAAAGGATGTCATATTAAATTACTATGAGCGCAAGATTCTGTTTATCACATAATCCCAGGTTTAGCCTATTTACAGTGTAATGTAAATGTTCCACAAAAGATGAGCAGTTGCAATTAGTCACTCATTCAAACAGCTCGTCACTTCCTCTTTCAAGATATGTACAAAAAAGTGAAAATGTAAAACAAAATTAAATATAATCTCCAGGTGGAAAGATTTGCAGAAAAGGAACCGAGAAGTTTCAAATTAATATTAGACTTTATGAAATTCTCTTTGCAGATAATGATGATGAGATGAAAAATAAAACCAAACAAAAAAGAAAGAAAAAAACAAAAAAAAAGTGTAATTTTTTTTTGTATTATGCAACTTGTTTACAGTTTGAATATCGTATATGAAGTTGGCAACTTGTAGTCATATTTTTATTCCTTTTAGTGTCTTTGTATGATTAGCATTAAATGTGTAAATTATTATGAAATTCCCTATAAGCTGAGCAGATTCCTGTCCAAAGAATTAAAAACTTTCAACAAATTACAATTTGTTATTGTTTGATATATTAACAGGTAATTAATTTTTTTTTCAGTAAATATCAAATATACTGACATATCTTTGTTTACTTTAATATCTACAGATTCGTCAACAGACGGCATACAGGAAAAGCAAACAAAATGACAGTAAGTGTACATTTTTTATCTCCTATTAACCCTACCTGGGCTGGGTGGGGGGGGGGGGGCATTATGGCGTCCCTTACCAAACTTTCTGCATCATCTCCGGATCGGCAAAACATGGAGAGCTGAAACTCCTGGACTTCATAGTTTATCTTATTGGGGTCATTTTGAGCCTATTTGCATAACCACCCCCCTCCCGACCAGAGGATCATGGGTAAATTCAAGATGGCGGTCACGTGGTGTACCAGAAAAGTGATGTTTTTGTCATATTTCTTCAAAATTTCTGCTTTTTCGCAATGAAAAGTGGACAAAAACTATTTTATTTCATATCACATTAATATTTGCTAATTTTTCATGCAGTTTTTGTGGAGAAATTGCAAAAATAGAAAATTCGGAAAATCTGACCGAAAAATCGGCCAAAAAATGTAGTTTTTGAAAATGACGTCACTGTGACGTCATCAAAGCGGGCATCATGGATTTTTTTTACATTTTCTGCTAAAGCTTGACCCAAAGGTATAGTGTAATAAGTTTCAGCCCCCTAGCTCAAGGGGTAAGAAAAATAATTAGGTGGGGTGGGTCATTTTGTTAATGAAATTTTATCAATAAGGTTCCATTTTTGGCTGACATGCTTTACAGCAAGAAAAAAGGTGATACTTATCACCATAAAATAATGAAGAAAACATCAGTCAAAAAAGGTGATGATTTACAGCCATCACGCTTTTCTACCATTTCCTTAAAATAATAATGACAGCATCATCCAAACATTACATTCCTTGATAACGTCGCTTATCAGAAAAAACGATATATGGTGTTGGAAAAACAGTTATTACAAAAGGAATGATCTTGTGTAACGACGTCAATTACGTAGTTTCAGACACAAACCATGTTAAAGAGTGGTAAGTTTGTTGATGTAACAAAAAGAACTTATTTTCCCGTTTTCTTCTGTTGTAGATCGAATTGAATTTTGATACCGAAGTTGATGATGAAGTAGAAGTAAAGTAAGGGACTCGGAAGAAGAAGAAAATGCGGAATGGATAAAATACATTCAGAAAAAGTAAACCAATTGATAACTTGCTGAAAACATTTTCTACAGCCTGTGTGATGATTTTTGGCATTGCTCTTTTCTGTTATCACTATCAAAATTCAATCACACACATCTTGAAGAACAAATTTTGTAACATGAAGGGAAGTAACTTTCCCAAAAGAAGACTAACATTCAGGAAATATTATTAATCGTGCTTGCCAGATTCAGGTAGATATCATTCACAATATTCATTATTTATACCAGCATCTGAATCAGAAGACTGAAGAAATGTTAATCTATTCCAGGGTTAATAACAGTGCATGCGAGTTTGAACATATGCAATCTCTCCACAAACACACAAATGAAGCTGGTAAGCGGAATGCCTGTATCATTCTCCTCCAGTGCTTCAGAAGAGGTTGCCATTTCATGAAGAAATCTGGACTAAGAATTCCTGGCTTTGGTTATGTTATCTTTCATTGTGTGATATGACAGTCCGTCAAGTGATATTCCACAGCATACTACCCCTCCCGGATTTCTGAATCCAGCTGCGGACTAAAAATAAATTCTGCCCATAGCAGCACATATTGTGAAGCATATAGCACTATTTTGTGTCTACAAGCCATGTGCTGAAGTCTACAATAAATCAACAACAACAGTGGAAGAGCGGTTATTAAGTATGAGTTTTAATAAGATTTGTGTGACTGGACAGACACGCTCTTCTATTTTTTCTCTCTAAAGATGTTGAAAAGGCAGAGTATACATATTTAAAGGATATTTTCAGAGTAGACACAGCTCTGTGGATGTCATGGATATGAAAAAAATAATTTCTTTGTCATTGTCTTGAATAATCATGTAAAATTTCTTTGTGTTTTGTAGAAGAAGACCGTCGAGTCAGTTTGTCAAAAGAAGCACCACCTCCAGTCAAGCAAAACAGGGGCAACAATTTCAACATGTCTTGCCCAACTTCCAACATACTACATTCGGGATCTTTGGATATAATCCTCCACACATGTGTAACCACTTCCAAGGTGACAGATGAATGTCTCAGGCTTTGCTTTGATTTGCTTAACCACAGCAGTTCAACTGACTTGCAAGTTTAAATAAATGATATATAGTTTGTACAATATGTGTGTCAAGTGTTTCATCATTTCATTTACAAGTTTGTATTTCGTTGATTGGAGAGTATTTTGCACCATATTGTATATACATGTTTAAGCGAGAGAAGGCTGGAAACTAGAGTTGAAAGGGGATATTCAGACCTCAGTATTTACTTATTTGAACAACTTGTACCACAGTTGGCAAATCTCTTGGAAATACCCACAAAAGTGTCCATGTCAAAAGGTTTTGTTCACGCATGTTATTTTGTCATTCAGTGTCTTGAAGTGAATCAACCAATTGCGATTCGTCTATATGTGAGTCATTTTCTCAAAAACACAGACACGCTGGTGATGCCAAAGATCATTGGATAAACACTTCTAGTGACATCAAGATAACCTATTGAATGTGGTGGTACATTAATGTAGCATGTGCTGAAATCTCTTCCATTCTCCCTCTTATTACCCCTCGGCAAATTTTGGCAATAGGGGTATTGTCGTCGTGAAGTAGTTCCATCAATTTGTACGTATGGGTGAGAGATATTTGAGTGAGTGAATGAATGAGTGAATAGGATTTAACGTCGCTTTCAACTATATTTCAGTCATATCACGACGTTGGGTCCTATTCCTTTTCACACCCGGGAACCCCACGGGTGCCTCAGTTAGACGCCTCTTACGACAAGCTGCCTGAGGAGATGAGGCCTATTCTTACCATGACCTGCGGTGTGCACAACGACATCCCAGGTCAATCCCCGGAAGCCCCACGGAAGAGATATTTGAAAGAATGATCAACTAATTAATTGGAAATTTAGTATACTTATCTACTCCAAAGCCAGAAGCCTATCAACAATAAACTCGTTTGGATAATTTATATGGTTGCTATGGCAACAGTCTTTTATTAACGCCCTCAACAAGGCGGAAGTTTTATGTGATGGCAATTCCCGTTCGTGTGTCTATCTGTCCATCACAGGAAATCACTGAAGTGTTTGTGTCTGGTCTATATCTGTGAACACTTTATATCCACAATTGCAAGTTTTTATAAGTGAATACACTAGGTAAAGACAATGTGTCATGTTTCAAAATTGAGGTTGAGGTCAAAGGTCTCTATTGCTTTCAAATCAGACCATCATTGATCATTGACAGTTTTCTATATGCAATTCTAATTCTTCGTGAGTGGATGCCCTAGAGGGAAACGATGTCTTGCATACAAAATGTAGGACAAATGTCAGTGTGACGGAAAAAATTGTGAAACTATTAAACATTTCTAATCTTTTCGGAATGGATTTAATAGAAGGAAATGAATTGTCATATAACAAAAATTAGGTTAAGTTAGAAGGTAAAACGTCAGTGACTCCAAAATTAGGAAAATATTAAAAATAACTTTTTTTTGTGTCAATAGATACATTAGAGGGAGACAATGTGTCACATATAAAAATGTAGGTCAAGGGTCACTGTGACCTCCAAATCATGAAATTGTTAAAAATCCAAAAAAAATCTGTCCATTGATATATCAAGGGGAGACGATTTCTCATGTACCAAAATTTACGTTAAGGTTAATAGTCACCGTCACTGTGACTCCAGAATCAATACATCTTTAAAATTACTTTTCTCTGTGTCAGTAGAGTGAATGAATAGAATTTAACGTCGCTTTCAACAATATTTCAGCTATATCACGACGAACCAACTAAGCACCACCCAGCTAAGTTGTGTTCCTGCTAATTCAAAAAGGAAATCTTTGAAGCAGCATGGAACCACACACCCTTCATCCAACCTATAAAACACTAAAGACAGCACACAAGACACAGACAGGATGCTAACATGGTGCAACATGAATTGCAAATACCTAAAAGGTATGCTGACCCCTCAGCCCGATTTTTTTTCATAGTCATGTAAAATATGGCTTGCGTGATAAACATGTATGTACTGTACCTATAATAAACTCAAATTGCATAAAATATTTTAGCACGAGCGCTGTGGCGGGATTACAGCATGCATGAAAGTGTAGCTTGATTAGTGGCATTGGGAAAATCATGCATGAGCAAGTATGATAACAGGTTATTGGCATAGAAACACATTGATTGACATATGCCCACCATTATCATTATTATTTTTGGGGGGGGGGAGTGAGGCATAAGCTTGGTACATGTACGCAAACAGGTTCCAAATTCATCTGGGTCAGGCCAGAAATAGGCTATCTTAACCTAGTTTTAAATAATTTCCAAGGTATCATAACACATGTTCGGTGAGCAAAAAAAAAAAAATTATATTGTACCGGCAACAAATAATTGGAACAGTTGACTGCTCAGAATGAAACAGTCAGGACACCCACAACATATGCCTATCTTTAGTAATCACATAAAATAATAATAAAAAGAAATTTTGAAGATTGTATTTTTTTGACACCATGAAAATGAAAGCTATGAAATGCATCTAATCTTTCAAATATTGGTTAGTTGTAAACAGTATTGCATGAAAACAACCTGAATCTCTGGTGGAACTCTAATCTCTCATTGCATATTCACTGTACAGTGCTGCTTGCTCTCTTTTGCTCATTTTGTAAGTTGGCAGTGGGCAGAGATATCTACGGACCTGTAAGTTTACCAGAAACAACTAACAACAACAACATGACTGCATGATCCCATAGAAGTAGGCAACACACAAAATATAGATTTTCTTTCTGGATCAGCCAACCAATAGATGAAAACATACCTGATAGTGCATTGTTTCATTTTTAACAGTTTCATTTTTATCCTGCTTGACTGCCCCACAAGATCGTGGATTTATATTTTCGGTTTAACACACATGCATGAGTGGTGCCATTAAACCACCAGAATGGAATTTAATAGGCTAAAATATGTACCACAATTATCAGGTTGGTTGGTTGGAAACTATCGAAAACTGGACCCAAACTGTTTCTGTCAACCGTATACTTGTTGCACGCCATAAACGCATCGAAGGTCAACTAACAATTAGTTAGAGAAGTAATATCTCGGATACTCTTGAGTATACTCTCTCCAATCCGTATACAGACATACCGCCCATATATCACAATAATGTGTGAATTGAGAAGCAACTGGGAATCATGTTTTCAATAAAGAATCAGTAAAAAAGTTTGTTTTCAAATTAAAGATATTCTTGAATACAGGCATAAAAGAATTGGATGCCATTGCTCTTGTCATATCTCAAATCTGCTAAACCTCCAGAAACTTTACTGGCCTACTTGCTGAGCCTGCACTAAGTAAATTTTGTTAATTAATTTAAAGCCCCGAGGTTCCATCCAATGCCAACCATTCTCAGATGATCTGAATCTCGAATAGACCGCAACACAGAACAAGTCCCAATGCAACATACAAGCAAGGGTTCTCAATGGGCATATCTCAGATGATCTGAATCTCAAATGGAACGCTACACAGGGCTTCTTCGAATTAAAGAACCTTCAACAGTCACAATGCAACATACAACTAAGGGTTCAAGAAGGGCATATCTGCATATGGGCTGAATCTCAAATGGACCACTACATAGACCTTCTTGGAATCAGGGAACCCTCAAGAGTCACAATGCAACATAAAACCAAGGATTCCCGATGGGCATAAAGAACAGTGCACAAGATGATCATCAATAAACAACTAGAGCCTTAGGCACTGAAACGGGGCTATCTAAATGTAAAATAGGCTGTTGGAATAATTCCACTAACTCTTTGATGTTCCATCTCATGGCGAAGAGCCATACTTGTAGTCTCACACATTCCTCTCAACAAGGGTCTCTAGTGCATTAGTGTAATTGTACACATATATATATTTTAAAAAAACCCGCTGGGACAGAAATTTATTATGAAACCAACCTGATGAAATGATAAAATAATGTCTTCACTGCATGTTACCAATATTTGTAAAAAAAATCACTTTTTTCAGATAATCGAAAGCATATCCTTCAGCAGTAAAACCTTTCGGCTCTGGGTGCATTCATAATGTATTCAGTTTGAACCAAGATGTCAGGAACACCAAGCAGTCAAGTCACAAATATACAGATTATCAACAATTTTGCAATTACATGTAGGAATGACCCCCAAGGTTTCCGTCCAATCAAAGAAACCGGTATTAATTACATAAGTTTCTTGATGCATCAATGATGTATGCCAAATTTTACATCGAGCATTTAAACGGTATCAGAGATAGAGATCATTAATGATTTCGCATAAATTAAAGATGGCCACTCAGAGGAACTGATGTGGTTATTAATTGACAGTCACTTGATATATTGATACTGTATACCAAGTTTCGTATAGAACACTGAAGTGGTATCAGAGATATACATCATTAAAGATTTTGCGTAAACTAAAGATGGCCACCAAGGTTTCCGCCCAATCAGAGAAACCAGAACTGTCATTTGTCGTAAGTCTCTTGATGCATCGATGATGTATACCAAATTTTACATCGAGCAATTGAATGGTATCGGGGAACGAGATCATTAATAGAACAATTAAATGATATGAGAGTTATATATCATTAAAGTTTTTGCATAAATTAAAGATGGCCGCCAAGATTTTCAGTCAATCAGGTCCCGATTTAAAGTATCTGTATGCATTGATGATGTATACCAACTTTCATATAAAACAATTGAATGGTAACAGAGATATGTATCATTATCGATTTTGCATAAATTCAAGATGGCCTCCAGGATTTCCAGCTAATCAGAAAAGCCGGGTTGGTAATTCATTGAAAGTTGCTTGATGTATCGATGATGTATACCAAGTTTTGTATTGAACAGTTGAATGATTGCTGAGATATGGATCATTATCCATTTTGCATAAAATTGAAGATGGCCGCCAAGGTTTCCACCCAATCAGGTCCCAATTCAATAGGCTTCTGGTCCTTAACTAGGTAAATAAGCATACCAAATTTGGAATTCTTCAGTGAAACCGTTTTCCGTCTATCTCGCTCACGTACTGACGTACGGACAGACGGACGTACAAGACGACAATACCCTATGGCCAAAATTGGCCGAGGGGTAAAAATGAGTATTGAGATACAATGTAAAATCCTCATGGTTAGATGGACTGGAGCTATGCTGGGATGCATCCTCTCATGGCATCATATTGTTTCATGTACCTCCTCCTGTCAGTACACCCCTAGTATATTACAGTTCTATTTGGTTATCTCCTCTGTCACCTTGCAGCTTCAAACACAGCATGTCTGTGATATGCAGAGCTTTTTCTGTAGATCAGGGGGAAATGCTTGCAACATTCCATGAATATTTCAGAAGTAGAATGCAAAGAAAACATTTCTGAATACAGGAAAATTATTACGTAAATGATTTGACCACCACTGGATTTTAGAAATTTACTGTAAAACGATAATGCAGCTCTAGGGTCTTGAGGGGTAAGCTTAAATGGCGAAAATTCCAAACTGTAACTCAACACACATATTTCATGAAAATGTGACTGAATACAGGCAAAGTGAAATATCCCATTGTTTTCTACAATGAATTACACTTATACTGGTATTATTTAATACTAAATTACTGCCCAAACACGCTTTCTAATGAGAATGAGTTAGTCCCACAAAATCACGAAAGTAGTGCCACTGGAAAATGAACGAAAACACGCATAAAATTAGATAAATGGAAATTTAACTTAAACATATCAGACTTGCAGCTATACGCGGACATTAAAAACACAGAAACCTGGACACTCTAAAGAAGGAAGTTTCAGACCTCTTTCTTGTCGTGTAAGAACTCTATCTTTTGCTGTGTTAGCAAGACACAGAGCTGGTGCTCAATTTTTTCTGACTACAAGACAAGACCATTAGTCCCTACGGGCCTACATCGCCCCGTGATAAAAAAATAATTAAAAATCATAAAATCATCACAGCCATCTGAAAACCTAATCATTTCATCAGTCCCCATACATGAAGCTCTCGCCAAAGCTCTCGCCATAGATATGCAGATATTGAGCGGACAGCAACACATGTTGACGGACGGACGTACATGGCAACGACAAGAACCTGCAGCCCCATGGGCTGAGGGGTAATAAAGACAAGTGATATTACAGTGCTAAATACATTACGGGAATATAATGCGTCATGAACCAAAAAGTAGGTCAAGGCCAAGGTCACTGTGACCTCAACATCATAAAATTGTTAAAATTCATGATTTTTTGTGCCCATAGTAAATTTACGGTTTTTATACATTGAAGGAACATAATCTGTTGTGTACCAAAATACAGGTCAACATTACTTTATCATTTCCACCACAGACACCGCCAACAACGACCCCCTTTCCCCCTCACAATATCTCTCCTTTACTTCATATCGAGAGATAACAAGCATTCTGAGAACCCCAACATCTCGCCTTGCATGGTCATCCGCCGAAGGTGCAGCAATATTGAAAGCATACATGTAAAGCAAACAATAAGGTCTGGAATAGGTGATGTGGTACAGACAATAATGTCTGGAATAGATTATCTGGTACACACAATAACATCAGTCCCATGTGGGATGACTGGCAAAAGTTAATCCCATGTAGGATGGATAGGTCAGTGCCGTCGGATTACTGGTACATAGGGCAGTCCAGTGTGAGATTACTGCTGGATAGGTCTGCCCCATGTGAGATTACTGCTGGATAGGCCAGTCCCGTGTAGGATTTTTGCTGGGTGGACCAGTCCCATGTTATTACTGATGGATAGACCAGTCCTCTGTGGGATTACTGCTGGATAGTCCAGTCCCAAGTGGGATTACTGTTGGATAGACCAGTCCTGTCTGGGATTACTACTGGATAGATGAGTCTCATATGGGATTAATGCTGGATAGGACAGTCCCGTGTGGGATTACTGCTGCATAGGCAGTCCAGTGTGGGATTACTGCTGCATACAGCAATCCTGTGTGGGATTACGGCAGAGGAGGCCAGTCCCATGTGGGATTACTGCTGGATAGGCTAAACCTGTGTGGAATTACAGCGGAATAGGTCAGTCCCATATCGAATTATGGCTGGATAGGTCAGTGGCATGTGGGATTACCGCTGCATATTGCAGTCCAATGTCATATTACTCCTAGATAGGTCAGTCCCATGAGAGATCACTGTTGCATAGGCCAGTCCCGTGTGGATTTACTGCTGGCTAGGCCAGTCCCATGTGGGATTACTGCTGGATAGGTCAGTGCCGTGTGGCATTACTGCTGGATAGGCCAGTGCATGCCATTTGGGATTACTGCTGGATAGGTCAGTCCTGGGTGAGATTACTGCTGGATAGGCCAGTCCCAAATGGGATTACTGCTGGATAGACCAGTTCGGCCTGGGATTACTGCTGGATAGGTGAGTTCCGTATGGGATTACTGCTGCATAGGTCAGTCCCGTGTGGCATTACTGCTGGATAGGCCAATGCCATTTACGATTATTGCTGGATAGGTCAGTCCTGTATGGAATTACTGCTGGAGAGCTGCGACCTAGGAAAACATGAAACATGTCCACCAAGTTTTATAATCATCCCACGAAAGCTTCAACAATCTTTCCATATTTCCAGATCTAAAAATAATTTTTTGCCCAACAAATACCTTATCAGTGGAAAGTTACAAAGTCTAAACTGCAATAATTAGGGCAAAAATTCATATTTAATGTCATATTTCTTAACCCTATCTGGCCTGGGCTTTTTGGGACCTGTCCAGGCCTGGGGGCCGAAATCGCCCCCCATAATTAGTTTTCTTACCCCTTGAGCTAGGGGGCTGAAACTTATCACACTATACCCTTGCTCAAGCTCTACCAGAAAGTGTAAAAAAAATCCAAGATGGCCGCTTTGATGACGTCACAGTGACGTCATTTTCAAAAACGGCATTTTTGGTCGATTTTTCGGCCGGATTTTCCGATTTTTTTATTTTTGCAATTTCTCCACAAAAACTTCATGAAAAATTAGCAAATATTAATGTGATATGAAATAAAATAGTTTTTCCCACTTTTCATCGCGGAAAAGCAGAAATTTTGAAGAAATATGACAAAAACATCACTTTTCTGGTATCCCACGTGCCCGCCATCTTCAATTTACCCATGACCCTCTGCGCGGGGGGTTATGCAAATAGACCCAGAATGACCCCAACAAGATAAACTATAAAGTCCCGGAGTTTCAGCTCTCCATTTTTTGCCGTTCCGGAGATAGTGCAGAAAGTTTGATAGGGTTAAATAGCACATTTACGCTGTAATCCCCCAGGCCAGATAGGGTTAAATAGCACATGCACATCGTCAAATCACATTGAACTTGGGTAGCTAGTGTCAAACTTATCCAATGAAACCTGACAGCTTCAGAAAACTTTACATGTATATACATGTACATTATTATTGGCAGATAACTTAGACAAAACCTTCAAAATTTGAACAAAAATTAATATTTCATCTCCTAAATAGCACATGTACATCTGTTAATCATAAGAAACATGTGTACCAAGTTTCATAATCATTCAATGACCACTGACAACTGCTGCAAACTGTGGTGTGCAGATGTACATATGCACTTCAGCTAAACGCAAAAACTCTATCATTTGTCATAATTTGGAGAAAAATTAATATTTCATCTCAAAAATAGCACAAGTACATCCTCTAATCATAAGAAACATGTGTACCAAGTTTCGTAATCATCCAATGAGAGCTGACAACTGCAGCAAACTTAACATGTACATGTATATGTATACATGTAGAAGCCTACATGTAGAATTTACCTAAACAGAAAACTCATTCATTTGTCATAATTTGGAGAAAAAATAATATTTCTTCTCAAAAATAGCACAGGTACATCCTCTAATCATAAGAAACATGTGTACCAAGTTTCATAATCATCCAATGACAGCTGACAACTGCAACAAACTTTCTAAGTACAGATGTACATGTACACCCATGTGGCATACCCACCCCCTGTATTTTAAAAATATTTTTTCTAATTTTTCTAAAAAAAAAACATATTTTGCTTAACTAAAAACCTTATCATTTCCAGGACATGGACACCGACAAGGACATCTTTTCCTCCTTCACAATATCTCCCCTTTACTTCGTAAGGTGAGAAAAAAATGAATAAATTACATCAGATATCGACAGTGTAGCATTTATGAGAATGATTTTTTTGATATCACAATGAGTAAACACAATCAAAGAGAACATGACCATAGTACACTCATGAAGCTGCATTAACTAAGGGAAATAACTCCAAGATAAATGTAGTAACATTTTCACCACATGAGCAGTGTGACTAACGTCACAGGACCTACGAAGTACAGTAGGCATTAGGACTCGAACGTGAACTGAACTCTTGGAAATCCCCACCCCCAGTTGAAATCCTGCCTATATTAAGATGGGCATCGCCCAAGTCAGAATCGCCAGTGATTTTCATCAAAAATCAGCAGAAATGTTCATCAAAAGTAGGTCAGCTCAGAACTTGTTGGTAACAGTCTCCTAATGCGCCTTCATTCCAAAATAAATAACGATCGCCGATTTAATTTTGCAATTTTTTAATTAAAGGAAACAGATTGAATAATATAGGTTCAGTAGATTTCAAGCTTTACGTGTGAAAATACATTTACATATCTTTAATGGTTTTCAGTGCCCTTGTCCAGGATCAAAACAACTTTTTGAATCGCATTATTTTCCCAACAATACGACAAATTTTTATATATAGTACTATAGTAGAAAGGTAGCATTTATGTAGTTTACGGTAATTCAACTCCAGACCAACACCTTCTCTGCACAAGATAATAATTATTCTATGTCATTCTCCCGAGCATAACCGGTACAAAGACATACAGTGGGACAGGGTATTTTTAGCTCTGGGTAATTTGACCTGAATTTGAAGCTGATACACGTTAAAGGCTATAGTCCACATATAGCTACATGTATAACAATATACTGAAGTGTTAATTATCAATCTAATTTAAATCAGAATTATTTCAGATCAGAACATGCTGGTAACAATGCCCTAATGCACGTTCATGCCAAAAATCAAGGTTCTAATGTCAACGGTTCTCCTTATTTTGCCGACGAAAGGATTCGGATGGACTGACTCACTCACTCATTACCGGACAATTTGCGATCTGTAGCCTACTTCGTAGGAAAATGGACATTCCTTATTGACATGATTGAATAGTAAAAGTTTTCCATACTGTCAAAGATGAATCTGATACTGAAAAGCAAAAAAAAATATGACAATAAAATGGGGAAACTTCTAGCTATAGATTACTTACAAAAATTGGCCATTTGAGCATTTTTGACACTATTATTTGGTAGTCTGAATTATTAATCTTGCAAATGTTCATAAAATGTGCAATATAATATTGCGCTGCCTCACGAATGATTTGATGCCAAACTAAGGACGAAGACTTCTGTGTAAGATTAACGATAACATAGTCTGAAAAACATGGCAAAGGAGTATTCTTTGTGATTTGTTCTTCTGACACCACAGCTATGACGACAGGGTTCTCATTTTCATCACAACCATTCATGGCATGTACGTCTGTTGGTATCTTCTGTTGCTTAGTGTATGGACAGTCAATCAAAGAAGTTGATTAAGCTAGGTCTGCAGAGTACCTACAGCTCACGAATGGACCTTGGTCTGTGGAGCACCTGAAGCTGGCAGATGGAACTGCAATAATTCAACAGATAGACCAAAAAAATATTAAGTGGACTGCCAAGTTAACATTCACGACACATCTCACTCATTTGAACAACTCGTACAGAAAAGTAAATGTTAGTTTTAATTCTTTTTAGTCCTGTGCAAACCGTTAGTCAGGATTTCAGAAGTGCCAGTCCACTATCCTAGCACTTCATGGTAGGGTTCAAGGGCTGCCTAGGCCCTAGTAGCTCTAGGGTAGTAGATGCCCAAACATGCATTCTAGGTAATCTCAAAGAAATAAAGCATAAAATAGTACCAATCAATTAACTGTTTGTTTTGCCTTATTTCTTGTATTAAATAGAAAGTTGTTTTAATGTAATCAGTCATAATCAGTTGATGAACATGAGGTTGCATTAACGTCATTCAAGTATCACGAACCCGTCCACATTCAGAACCCATCCATCAAAATGCCTTATACAATTTTACTCATTCATATTTGCTTCCAAATTAGGACTGCCCATTCAAAACATACGTCAACGAATCTCAACCTAAGGGCCTGGTCTTGTGTTTCAGGACGTTTTTCATATCCCCCAGGAAATTATACTTGATGAAAACCTTTAGAAAACTGATGCATGTATCTGCATCTTTTAAAGAGATACAAATTAATTATTCTTACATGTTGACATTTCTCCAACTTCAAATCAATTTTCACCATAATCAAGGCATACCAAAAGTTTACTGGTACCCAGACTCAAAGGAACATCATCATCATTATCCAACTCAGCCCCACTGGTATCCAAAACAACTCGATCGATATCAGACAGGCCTAGCTTTGTCGTTTCTAAGGCAGAAAAAAACAAAAAGTCAATCAGATTTATACACTTACATGTATGCCATCCATGATTTGCAACATTTTAAATTCAGGATTACTCAAATTAGAGAAAGCAGTCTGAGTTATGCGACTTCACATCAGGCTTCAATTTAAGATGGTAACATGTATTCAAGTTGAATGAAAGTTGCCACATGAAAATAATGGTAACCTATGAATATGTACAGTAATTAATCTTCATCCTGCCTTTGTCCCTGTGACCATATTTAAACTTAATATGTACTGATCTTAGCGAATTCCTCACCCATTCCACCCATCATGGCCACAGGTCTACCCATGGATATCAATTAGCAAATTACAGAAAAATAATGAATTAGCCGATTCTTTCAGAACATTTAGCAAGTCTGCAATGACCGTCTTTCTTCGCGTTCGTGTGCAGTCACAAATGGCAAACACTGGCATGTTGACAGTCATGAGTCACCTTGCAGTTCAAAACCGTACATCTACAATATAAAATATTACACACTGTACATGTAGTCTGAATTTCAACTTTCTTCAAACAACCAAAAATAAAACCTCAAAAAATTAAGTAATTTCTCATTTACACAATCTATATCTTGACTGCAACAAGATATTAAATCTTAGCTTTAATATCAAGTTGAAATTTCAGTCTCATCTCATTATATACATCAAGAAACAATAGCCAGAAAAAACACCAGAAACCTACAGAATTGACGGAAACCACTATAACTACTACCATTATATAACCATCATCGCATCCCGCATGTAAACAGCGTTCACAAGATGTGGGATGGATGAAATAGAAAATACTAGCCATCTTGGATTACATACCGCAGTGAAAATCAATACCAATGGCCATCAAGCTTATGCGAAGCCCATACTCAAGTTTGAAGTCAACTGGTTGAATTATTCTCGAGATATCACGTTCAAAATATGTGGGATGGACAGAATCCAATATAGTCAATAGCAGCCATCTTGGATTATGTACCTCAGTGAAAATGAATACCAATGGCCGTCTAACTGATGTGAAGAACCTTCCCAAGTTTGAAGCTGATTGGTCGAATTATTCTCAATTTATCACATTCACAAGATCGGGCACGGAAGCGGTATTCTCAAACATATTTTGTTGTTTCATTTGAGAACAATTTATTTTCCAATACCGTGTATCTCGTCTGAACGTATGTTACTTTTCCTACACCTAGTCCATGGGCCAGAGTGGAAACTAGTACCACCTGACGTGATAAATTCTAGCATTGTTTTTTGAAGAGGTACATGTCAAAAGATGTTATCCATATATGATAATCGTTGCAGATTTGTAGTTTAAGGGTAGTATACCAATGCGTGGTATTTTTATAAGCCTACTGTTATGCCTAGTATTGTCTCATTTACTGCCAATCTAGGTTACCAAGATGATAAATAAAAGGAATACCATCTAGACATAACGCTATAAAAACTTTGTGCGAAATATTCGTCAATATTCTACAAGATTCCATAATAAACAAATCACGAAAATTTCTACCATTTCTCTCTAACAATGACTGATATTTTGTTCACAATGATTAACATCTTCGCACGACACAGTATATTTTCTACGCCCTTATAAAGGCAGACTTTTCAACGAGAGTAAACTCTCTGATCTTAACAAATTTCCGTGCACACTGTCTGGAAATGATGCCATATTCCGATAATGTTTACTATATTAGTCCACGAGCTACCATGTGTAATTACTATGAGCGTGATTTAGAAATTGTTCAAGCTAGCCTCCTTATTGACTGACAAATGTAGTTTCAAATTAGCATCAGATTTATATAAGACTGAAATCAGATATAATGTTCAGTGATATTATATGTGAGTTAACTGAGATTGATGTACAGCTGCCGGCAGTTCTGTTACTTTAAATGTTGAGAACTCTTTCATTGGATAATCGCCAAGTTCAAAAGGTTTCAATAAACATTAATTTCAAATCAAATATTCAACAACTCCCGTCTATATCACACTGAACGAAAAATCAAAATGTTTAGATTTTCAAGTAACACATTTTGTCAAGAAAAGTGATGAATGGCGGCCAGACCACATAACATAGGAGTAAAGTGTTTCATATTTTTCCCCTGTCTAAACCAGTTACTCGAAATCTGACCATTCTAATTGGTCGCTGGCATATATTTTGTTCCACGGAGAAACTTCTTGAAAGGAGCTCGGGAAAAAGACCATAGTCGTCTGAGATTTCCCACTTAGGAGTTACCTTTAAATACTACTAGGCTAGATGGGATACTTTGCTTATAGGGATGATATTTTGTACAGGAAATGGGAGAATGACATGGGAACAGAGTTCACCTATCATATAGTTTTGCCCATGCCCCCAAGAATGTAGTTTTAGAACATCTGCACAATGAACCCATTTGAAATTCAATGATGTTCATGTTAATGGCATGAGCATGATAAGAATCCACGATATTATAATCTAGAACAAGATTGTTTATATCAATAACTTTTCTATGGAGCAATATTTTGGGAAAGGTTCTATCCATGCTATCAATTAAAAATCTCAATAATATAGGCCTACATGTGGAATGTAGACACTGCTTTGTTTCAACTACAATTCAAATAAGTTTTCAGAATATCAGGTTTTAACAACCAAATTATTTTTCATCAAAAGATATCTGATGGTGTATGCTACTGTCCGTTGGATTGGAGATATTCTTACCACGAACATCAAACGGCAGCATGAAGTGACATCATTTACTTCATTTTTACCTAACGGAAAGAAGTATTGAAATAATTTCAGACATTTTGCCATATTTATGTAATATGATATCTTTGTGGTCACCAGTAAAAAACTCACAGTTGTCAAATGAAAAACAATGGCAGGAGAGATAAATCAAATCTATCATGTGACTTGCAGAGGTCTGGAAAATTATGCTTATACTGTATAATACAGTGTTCTTTGAATTTATTTTAAAAATGAAATAATATTGACAAGGCAATATACCCTGTATTGTTGTTATTCAAATATCACACAAACTGTGTGTTTGGTTTCATTGCTGCGGTTGTCGCATGAGGGGAGTCAACTCTTCACACCTGAACTCACTTGGTCATCCGACATGTCTGGCCAGTTTAACTACTGCTGGAAAGAAAAACATTTTTCAATAGAAAATGTGTCAAAGATTAATTTTTGGATAAATACTCTTGTAAACACCACACACAAAGTTTGTCTAATATTTACTGATTACAAGAAATTTTGAAACAATAACCTGCAAGGTTCAACCAATTGTTTGGACAGAGGCCAGAAATATTCACCCCAGAAAAAAACAAAGCTTATGTATACAAGACTGTCTGCTTACATAAGACAGAATATAAGCAATTTCTTAACATATAAAAAAAATATACCAAACATGAAAGGTGACCGAAAGAGATTTTCCACCCGATTCAGCAAGGCTCATGCTGCGACATATAGGTCAAATAGAAGAAAAAAGCCACAGACTGAGATGTCCAAGAAACAATATTTTAGACTGACCTCATACCAGTTTGATTTACTGACAGTTGGATTGGAAAAGGGCTCTGGTGTGGGCCAAGTGGCTAGCAACTCACCCTACCCCTCAACAATGCCCCTGGCCAAAATAGCCCCATAACATGTTACAGTCTCACTGTTATCACACTTTCAGATATACATTAGACTGAGTCATGGTCAAATACTACAAGCGAAAGCCTACATCTAGGGCTTAAAAATCATATGATGAAGCAGCCCTGAAGGCAGATACTGAAGACATCAGAGGCGCTACATTAACATAGCATGAGGCAATACAGAAATATAACATTCCACAAAGCACATTGCAGAAAAAAAGTATATTGGGTCTTATTTAGGGGCAGAAATGTACGACTCAGGGGAGATAACCAGGAATTGTTCCAACAGAGTTATCACCCCTGAATAAGACCCAATATACGCTTTATACACTACTGGGAATGTTGTGATTGTCCGAGTGGGGTACTCTCTGGGTGGAGAACTGTTCCTAGACCTGTACAAAAGATCTCCAATGTCTTCAAATGAAGTCGAAGAGGCTTCTCTTTCCTGCCCGTCAGACATGTCAGTTAAGTCACCCTTAATTTCATACCTGGGCAACACGATATGTTGGTGCGTGTTCTACGTACATGTATCATGTCTTTTCAGTTCGAAATAGGAGCTGACAGTTTTTTTTTAAATATTAAGTTCGGTCAATGAAGCCCTTTTGGCGGATCTTCTTTCTGCAGTAGGCGAAGACTTTGGCCACCAACTAAAAAAAAACATACAATATAATAGCTATCCGTATCCGTATCCGTAGGCGGCACTATAATTCCTTGTTTCGCTAAACGTCTACGGTTAGCAAAACGTAAACGTATCCGTAATGTGATGCGTTACTTATATCGCGGTAAACCGACAGGGGGCGCCCTTTATCGTCATGGCGGGAAGCTTCGACACTGCGTTGCTAGCAATAGAAGAAAATGATGAAGATATGCTGTTCTTTTCATTGCAACCGGAAAATGGCAGGAACACATACGATCCATATTCACCAAAATTTAATTTAGAAAACTTAACGGATGGGATCAGTAGGTACATGATATTTTTTTCTTTTATTATTGGATTTTCTTTACGGTTGGGATTTCCTCAAATTACAACTAGTATCCCCTCCCCCCCCCCAATATTTACCTAATAGTTTTTTACCTGTGAATTTATCAGGTAGGAGGGTAATGACAAACATGTATTATTTTGAATGTTCTTACAGGGTGAACTATTGTATTCCTCCAAACAGAGCATGCAATAATTAAAAAAAAAAACATTCATAGCGGAATGAATGCATTGAGAAGGGAGAGGGCAAGGGAAGGGGGGTAGTCGACTAAGGTAAAAGTAACAGAACTGTTTCCTGTTACCGACCCTACCCTAAATAAATGCTGCTTGTCCAAGACTTCATCAGAAGTCTTAAGAAAAATGTGACATTAGGGCAATCAAGTTAATGAACATGATTTTTTTTCTGCATTACTTCAATAAAATAAATTTCTAAAATACCCACGCACCCCCCCCCCCCCAAGGGAGAAAATTTGTGTGGTTTGTGTTGATCAGGGTGAGAAAAATCACGTCAAACGGAATGTGCTGTGTCATTTTTACATTGTGATCATGTCTTGACGTGGAATACAAAGTTTTCGCAGTTTCATGACACCACAACGTAAAAGCAACGCGGCCCATTCCTTTTTGTGTCCTTGTCCGCCTCGATCATCAATCACCCTGGTGAGCATTTGCAAATTCTCTCCCTTTGCCACGTTAGAAACTCACCTATTGAATTATTGTCAGTGTATTTCTTCTGAAAATACCACAAACTCTTTGAAAGAAAGACTTGTGTCAACAAACAATAAATTATTTATTTATCACAACAATAATACAATTAATAAATATAAAGTGTTAGCCACGACAAATTGTAGAATATTATAAATCGATTATTTCTGAATTGCCTTCGTTAACAAATTAATTAACGCCTGTTCGCGAGCCATTCTCTGCTCCCTCTCCTGTTTCTCCAGCTCTAACTTTTCCCTCTCAAACTTCAACTCTTCTTTTCTCATCTCCAAGTCCTGTCTGTGTTTCTCTTTCAGATATGCCAGATAGTCTACAGTAGCTGCTGTCTTCCTTACTTTCTTAGGGGTGTCAACTGAAAGGATAAAATAAAATTACTATTACTTTAGATATAGTGCTACTTTAAAATTGACCTTAGTATTCACTTAAATGCATTTATGATATAAAACTGAACTTTATAAAAGGTTACTTAAAAAGCACAAGGTTAACTTTTATGTTTAATTAATGTATTACAAATCAGCAATATTCCAGTCAGATATTAAGGATTGATCCAGTAAAGACTACATGAGGTGAGGAGAAGCCACTCTTTTCTGACTCACACCATCCACACACCAGTTTTCCTATCCCCTCATGTTAAATCATAGCAAATACCAACCCTCCATGAACTAATTTCCAAAAAGGCCTACATCATCCAATGTACTCATTTTTGGAATAGCCCCAAAGGGGGATAACTCATCATCTGATCAGTGTGCTACTGAAATTCATTAATGGGAAGTCTGCATGAAAGGAAATTAATATGCTGAAATTGTAGTGAAAAAATATATGATCGAGGCCGTCATCCGCTCATCGATTGTTTTCAGATCATTACACCAGTATTAATAAGCACAAAAGATAAAGCACATAAATTCTTACCATCTTTTACAAGACCCTCTAAAGCTGCCTGTCTCACAGCTTCTCCCTGTGCCTCCTTTTGGTTTTCTTTCTCACCCTCCTTCTCTTTGTTCAAAACTCTCTCCCTCTCATCTTCCTCCATCATTTCTATCAGCCCTGTTAAAAGTTGCTCCCTCTCATCATAGTCCTCATCTGTCCCAGATCTATTGAAACAAAAACATTGCACATATTCACTAAATCTCTACCATGAAGACACATGTATCAGAATGAATGTTACACAGAATTTGAAAATGCAAAGTTAATCACCAAATATGTGCCAAGAAGAGGGAAAGCATTCAAATATAAGTTGTATAACCACTCCATGCATTCAACAATAAAGTAAACCGGATTAGGCCAACAAGAAATAGATGTTTTTTCTGGCCAGGATTAATGAGACAATAACGCAGCAACATGTATACTTGGCTGGTGAAAGTTTACTGCAATGGGGAGAGAAGAAGACCATCTTTGGTATTTTATTCTTCCAGGTTACTTTTTACTAACATCAGTAATTTAGTCTACCGTGACTGGAAATAGTTGGCGAATTGGGTTTTAATTTTAATTTCTGCTTAATATTTAGAAAATATTGTCAATATGCTTACGCTCTAAGAGAAGCCATCTCATTCCGACGTTTCACTGCCACTAGGTGTTTCAGCCTATCCTTACAGGCTCTTATGCTTATTTTGTTGGCCTCTGGGCGAATTCTTGCCAATGCTGCATTCACTTGTGTGCACACAGTCTCCCATGCCCTTTCCTTTGCAGTTCCAGTCTTAGAATTAGGATTGATTGAGACCACCTCCTTCAGCAGGCAGATATCAAGTGCTGGACTGAATCTGGTTGTCTTCGCCATTGATGATAATAGTTAATCTGGAAAAAAGAGAATAAACAACATTCATATGTAATAATATGTGCACAGGTGAATAGGTGATAAACATGACCAAAGCTAGGTTAAGCACTTAGCCTGACATGCATTGGTGCAAGATTTTCATTTACGTATCAGGTACGGTATGTACTACAAATCCGTGCACTCAGCTGTCTTATCATGCATGGTTGATTTCAAACACTGTGATTTGAGAAATGCTGTCAATGTAACTGAGGAATCACTAACTCCAGTCTAATTATCACAACACCTTGAATTATTTCCAAATAACAAACATGAACACATAAGTTTATTTAACAAGAAAAATATTTGGGTGGTGGGGGGGGGGTATATCAGGGGGGAATGTGTCGGGGGGGAATATGTCAGATGAGAATATGTAATGTCCAGGGGGGGGGGTATGTCTGGGGAAAGAGGGAGGAAGTGGGGGGAGGGGGAAATTGTTGAGGGATCATATCATGATATCAAGGGAGAATCAGTCTCTCATTTTTAAGGAGAGTAATCACTCCGTGTCCCTCGCATAAAAAATTAAAATGTAATGGGGAGTATGCTGATGTAATCTGAATCACTTTCATAATACAGTAATGCAGGAGTCAAACGAAATCCCCCCCCCCCCTCCAACCTCGGGCTTAGTGGGGAATTACCTGGGGATTCACAACATTTTTACGACCCAGGGAGCGAGGCTTTTTCATAAATTGTATTTGGTTGAGGTTTAGGTGGGGATTCACTTCAATGTTTTGCTCCAAGGGGTAGGCCCCTAGAAGCATTTTAACAACTCATTTGCTAAACCCCGAGGTTGGGGGGGGGGGGTCGTTTCGCTTGACTCCTGCATAATTCACTCTCGTGATAAAGTGATTACTCCCGCAATTCAAAATCTAGGAGTGTGATCAGCTCTCGCAAAATTTACTTGTAAGCACGAGAGACTGGAGAATGGGGTCGATCGTACAATCTAAGCCGCCGCTTTGTTTCGAGCGAAGGCCGAGTTCAAGCACGGATAGCACTGGCCACGGCTGTGCCTGGCAAAACACATGTTTGACGGGAATAGTGCTCAATTTAAGCCTTCACTGCATGATTTAATACTTCTTTATTATAGGCCCAAAGGTATTTACACATGTAAGGGACAATAACTTCCTCCATTATTTTGCCATCAAAAAAGCAAATTCATAACCGTTCTTTACTTACGTTTATCTCGTCGACTAAACGTTGCAGACGAACAAGTTGCTGGATATGGAGTGCGTGTGACGTCACAGGTACCCACAAAGTGATGACGTGTACGCTCCTATACGTATCCGTATGCCTAATCGCTTCGATGCGAAATCTCCCTATTGTGCGTTCTTTCCCGTAAAAGAAGGCACTGTTTTCTTGATTTGCTACAGTTTTCATGATCGAAACGAGCTGGAATTTTCAGGGCAGGCGTATCGATTGCTAAGAGATAGACTGGCTCTATTTTTAATCCAGACCATTCATTGATTTTTAATGAAGCGGGTTTTCTGTATTTTGCGTATTCGAAGAGTACGGCTCGGAAACTCGGTAAAAATTAAAAATCAGGACGTAGTCAAGGGGTAGACGGCTGAAATTTTTAATACAAGTCCTTGATTTATGTGAGATGAATTGGAACTAAAAATTCTACGAGCGGTGAGCTGTATTGTACAAAAAACAGGCATTTATAATTGACAAGGAAACACACCGAATTTTCCAGTGTTCCCAGAATCTTCCGTCTGCCTACCCGGTTTCGCTGACGTCCGCGTCTTGTTTATATATAGTGGCTTCTCTTCTATAGGTTTATCATAAAATTTTTCACATTGATGCACGAAGATGTCCACGACAAACCGACTTTCAGGCAGAAAAGAACGAATGATGCGGCAATATGTGAGGCGATTCTGGAGGGACGAATTCAACAGTTGGAGAGCAACGTTACTGAAGAAAGACGAGGGCAGTCACAACACCACGGCAAATAATGTGAGGGCACTGTTGGTTGCTGCCCATTCAACCATCAGCGAGGGGGACTGGTTTGACCAATTACAACAACTGGTGAATGAGATGCATCCCAGTCCCCCTGGCCCAGCAGCAACCACAGTGCCCGATTTGACCTGTGATGAAGTCCTGCCAGCACCAGCTCCACCATCTTCACCGGTCACAGCGCCGAGCAGTGCAGCGGGCCGGGCCGAAACAGAGAAACCACCATCACCCTTTCCATTAGAGGACTTCCCTTCCTGGGCGGGGTGCCAGAATGATGAGGATGAAGATGATGACACACCTATAATCGTGTACGAGCAGCCTTCCCCCACGGTATCGGCAGCCCGGTTCAGAGACGGGCAGCCCCTGGATGTGGATATTGACGAACAGTACGGTATAAGCCCATACCGCTACTTCCCGGTGAACCACTTTGTGAGCCACAAGACCACCAAGGAGATGTAAGCTACTCTCCCCAGAATAAACTGGGTAAACAAATAAATGCCCTTTTAAGGGCAAAACCATTCCTTCCGAGAGGGGAAACTTCCTAACTGAGCACATCAATTTAACGCACAGAATGTCCTACATTACTCCCTTTTTATTAGCAAATCAAAAAAACAATCCCTGGCCTATATGAAAACGTTCTTGTCAGAACGGATCTCTATCACATATATCAAACACAGGATTTTTTTCTTTTTGCCCCATTAATTAATAAACAATCTGCGCGATAACGGATTGTTATTTTTTTTTCAACCGGGGGGACATAACCCCGAATAATGGGTAATTT
Organism: Hanleya hanleyi; assembly: GCA_036873755.1. Lineage (NCBI taxonomy): Eukaryota > Metazoa > Mollusca > Polyplacophora > Lepidopleurida > Hanleyidae > Hanleya > Hanleya hanleyi. Next base: position 16,285 of record JAVTVY010027314.1, on the reverse strand, counting down.
ATTTTTGATCAAAATAGCCCGAATGCATCACGGGGCTTTTATTTTTGAATGAACACAGGGGTTATAAGGTGTGGGGATTTCGTTTTTTTAATTGTGTGCGTGTGATTTAGCAGTTCTCTTTCGGAAAAGATAATTGGGGTAATTTATTTTTGATAAAAATAGCCCGAACGGGGCTTTTATTTTGAATGAACACAGGGGTTATAAGGTGTGGGGATCTCGTGTTTAATTTTGTGCGTGTGATTAGCAGTTCTCTTTCGGAAAAGATAATGTCCTGAAAAGGACAAATTTTTTTTCTGTTTTTTTTCTTTTTTTGCTATGTAATAAATTACATCGTTGAGGGCATCTGAAGTCGGCGTCTTCTCTCTGCGCATACGGTACAGGTAAGCGGTAAGAGTTCACAAGGTTGGGGATGATTGGCTTCTGCACAGGTAGGTATTTGGGCCCGACGATGGATGCAGACTTGACACAATGCCGAATGACCGCACGGGGATATGGCAAACCGGGCAAATTGGTTCGAACAAAAAAATGCGATGACACTCTAGCTGTGTGATATATTTTTTACGACACTGCCAATATTTGTGTTTGTTCCTCATTTTAAAAACGACTGTCATTTTTTAATACCTGTCAACGGACCTCGATTTTTATTGCAAATTGCCCTCAGGCAATTCAATGTATTGTATAAAAATTTTTAACCGTCTAACGCTACACACTACCGCTATTTATTAATTTTTATTGAATTTAAACCCATAAAAATCGTGTACGGGAGTCTGAAACACCAGATATATGGGAAATAAATTAATTTTCCTGACTAAAAAAACGTGTATAGACTCTGGGTGACAGTCGTCTAATAGTTCCATGAAAATTGTGACGGGTTTTATCGAAAAAATCATAAGAAATTTAATGATTTGGGACAAGGGGTACATACACAGCACAGTGGGATTCTTGCACTGCCTGACACGGGTGAGTGGGTGGGTTCAAAATGGCGGACTTTCAACGTCGCAGAGAAAATAAGCGGCCGCCATTTTGAACCCACCCACTCACTATACAGTGGGTCAGCCTATATATTGCACTCACTGACGCCGGTGAGTGGGTGGGTTAAAAATGGAGGACTGTGCATCACGGCCATTTTGTACTCACCTCCCACTAGACTATAAAAAGCCTATAATTTTGATATGTATTCACCAATACACCATCATGAGTTTTCGAAGACGACGTGCCCCTCTGTTTACACATCATCCGACTCGAGACCCGAGAATTGCTCAGACAGAAGAACTCAGAGAAATCGTTGCCCATGAAGAAGAAGATGGAAGTCAATTGACGATCATCTCCAGTTTTCAACGAGTACTTGAAGATGAATCCACGTTAATCAACAGTACCGAAGAACTCGCACAACAATTGCGGGAAGAAGTAAGAACAGAAGAAAGTAGCCGGCTGCGAAGACTGAGTGAACAACAGGACCAAGACATACACAGAATGGAAGAAAACGACAGTGATGTGACGGAAGGTGGAGAACAAGACGAGCTGCCCTGGCTAAATTCTAGTAGACCTCCCACAACAACCACGATGACACCGCCTGTCTACACTGAAAGTATAAGGACTGAACACCCTACAGCCGGACCTCCTACCATTGCCGAAACTCCCACAATTTCAGCGGCAGAAACACCACAACCCTGTCGCCACCAAGTCGAGATAATCCAACTCAATGAACAGATTATGGTCATGCAGAGAGGGCTGGATGGGATGGAAACAACCTTGAATGGAATGGAAGCGCAAATTACCATACTCAAGAAAGAACGCCGTGTCGAAGAGAAAAAAACACGATGCAGTATCTGTACGGAGGAGGAAAGTTGGTACGCCGTGTTACCTTGTGGACATCTTTGCCTATGTAAGGATTGCTGGGTAACCCTGACGTGTCAAGGTGCGATGTGTCGATGCATTGATGCCGGCGAGTGCCATTTGAAAATAAAATGTCCGATATGCAGAAAACATGTAGGAGGCGTGAAGAGAATATACCGCGCCTAAAGTGTGTCGTATCACGCTATCAACGGCCCTTTTCAGGGCCAACCCATCTTTCCGGAAGAGAAAACTTCTTTCCTAAGCACACCAACTAACACCAGATGTCCCTCATCCTTTTTCCCCAAAAAAAATTTTTTCAAAAAAATTTTTTTTGAAAACAAAAATCTTCATACGTCAAGTCAACAAAATTTTATTTTTGAGGTAGAGGGTCGAGTCAGTATCATATTGAAGCTGACGTGAAATGCTTCACAATGATACTTCACTCGACCCGATTGGACCACTAGGGGCGTCTCTAACCTCAAAAAAAGATTATTTTGAAGATAAATATCAACATCCGGTGTATGAAGATTTTTTATTTTAGAGGTAGTGGGTCGAGTGAAGTATTAAATGGAAGCTGACGTGAAATGCTTCACATTGATACCTCATTCGACCCGATTGGACCACTAGGGGCTGCCCTAACTCCAATAAAGGCTATTTTGAATTTTCTGCGCATGCGCGAAGTCCAAAGGCTATGAAAATAGCCTTTTTTTGGAGTTAGAGGCGTCCCTAATGAACCAATCGGGTCGAGTGAGGTATTAAATTGAAGGTGACGTGAAGGAGCATCTGATAGACTGGGTATGGGCTTGAATTAGGGTAATTGTGCGCATGCGCGAAGATGATATCAAAAATATGAATCTTCAAAAATAGCCTTTTTGGAGTTAGAGGCGTCCCTAATGGACCAATCGGGTCGAGTGAGGTATCAAATTGAAGGTAACGTGAAGGAGCATCTGATGAACTGGTGTAGGTTGAACTATAAGCATTCTGCGCATGCGCAATCTTCAAAATAGCCGTTTTTGGAGTTAGGGCAGCCCCTAGTGGTCCAATCGGGTCGAGTGAGGTATCAATGTGAAGCATTTCACGTCAGCTTCCATTTAATACTTCACTCGACCCACTACCTCTAAAATAAAAAAATAAAAAAATCTTCGTACACACCGATGTTGACATTTATCTGCAAAATAGCCTTTTTGGAGCTAGGAGAGCCCCTAGTGGCCCGATGGAGCCGAGTGAGGTATCAATGTGAAGGTGAGATGAAGGGCCAGCTGATGGACTGGTGTGGGTTGAACTATCAGCATTCTGCGCATGCGCAAGAATGGAAATAGACGTTTTTGGAGCTATTTGACTATTAAAAAAAGGAAAAAATGAACACTAAGCATTTTTAAATTACTATTTTTATTAACACACAAATGAACGTATTCACAATTGAATTTAATACAATTATAGGTAAGTATTGAATTTTTTTAATACAATTAACAGTGAAAAAACTCTGAATTTTTGTAATACAATCTCTCCAGATCAATACATGTTTTCCTTGTTCTCAATAGTTCGTCAACAAGACTTGTTTGAATTCATCATCATCTTTTCGTCCTTGGTGCACATAGATGTACGTCACGATCTCTTCACGTGGGATTTTGGAAGGACAAGCCGCTACCACTGCCGTGGCAATTTGCGCCTCCGTCACAGCCTGTAGTGCTTCAGTGAGGGACTCGTATGAGGCTACCAGAGTGTTCATGTGAGGTCTGATGAGCTGCAGGACTGTCTCGATGTACTTCTCATATATATAGTGCGACACCTGATAGGCCAGAGTTTGACGAATTGTACTGGCTAGACGCTGCAACTCCCGCCAGGCCGTTAATTTCAATGTCACCCCTTGAGGACAAGCCACCAGCTCTTGTGTATCTAACCTTTTTCGCCATTTTCGAATATGCACCAGGAGCTGGTTATTGAAATAAGCACAGCTCACATAGAGGTCGTCACCCACAGGAAATTTCGCTTCGTTATTCCCCTGGTCACGAATAACCGCATCGATGGCGTAATCAAGGGCCTCCAGTTTTTGCCAGGTGTCCAAGTTCATGGCTATATGCTTACCAGGTCTGTCGTTAAAGTCCGCTGCATTAAAATGCACTTCTTCATCTTTGACACTGACCGTCAAATAGGGTGTGAGCTCCCAAATGTCCTTGTCAGCTGCCTGGTGAGCCGCATCGATCAGATTGTTGATCTCCTGGACAGACAGAGGAAGTTCTTGTTTCACTTGCTGGGTCTCAACCACAGGTATTACTAACGGGGTTAGTCGAGGGCGTTTGCCACGTCCAGCCCGTTTAACAGGTGGAGTACTCTCTGGGCTAGTACGTTTGCTACCTGTACGCTCTTCGTCCACCACTAACATAGCCTCATCTGCTAGAAGGGCGTCGTCGGCTATCAATAGATGTGCTAGTTCTTCATTTCCCGTGATCTTCAGCCCCTCCACCAAGAGTAGACATGCATAGGGGCCATGGCACAGTAGAAAGTCGATGAGAGCTTTGTTTTGTCCTGAAAAAGTTTTCTCGGCCATGATATCGTCGACATGCTCTTTCATGAGTAGGTGTTCCTGCATAAGGAAATCACATAGTTCACCCACACGCTGTATTTCATCAATGAAGCGAATACGGTTGTTTCGAAGCGACACTAGCACGGTTGGCTCCATGACTATAGGCTCAGGCTGATGAGCAACTGCTACGGTGTAAAAGTAGGGTGAATGGGCACCGGTAAAAGTGAAAAAAGTAAAAGGTTCACAGCCCATACAACACAGGCAAGCTGACTGGATGACTGGCTGGCTGACTGGCTGGCTGGCTAGAGGTGAAGCGGACTAGAGGTGAAACAGGCAGGCTGGCTGGTCAGGTCAGGTAAGTCAGAGTGCTCCACAAAGTAGTGCAATTGAATACACCCCTTTCCCTAAAAATCGACTGCTTTTATACGTTTTCCCCGTGAGTGGGTGGGTTCAAAATGGCGGACCCTTATTTTACACACACAACACCCTCAGCCACCATTTTAAACCCACCCACTCACATCCCAGGTCAAATCAGTGCACCCGAGTGAGTGGGTGGGTTCAAAATGGCGGACTTTCAACGTCCCAGAGAAAATAAACGGCCACCATTTTGAACCCACCCACTCAATCACCCCGGTGAGTGGGTGGGTTCAAAATGGCGGACCCTTATTTTACACACACAACACCAAAAGCCACCATTTTAAACCCACCCACTCACATCCCAGGTCAAATCAGTGCACCCGAGTGAGTGGGTGGGTTCAAAATGGCGGACTTTCAACGTCCCAGAGAAAATAACCGGCCACCATTTTGAACCCACCCACTCACATAGCACTCAATCACCCCGGTGAGTGGGTGGGCTCAAAATGGCGGACCCTTATTTTACACACACAACACCCTAAGCCGCCATTTTAAACCCACCCACTCACATCACAGGTCAATCAGTGCAACCGAGTGAGTGGGTGGGTTCAAAATGGCGGACTTTCAACGTCCGCCATTTTGAACCCACCCACTCACATCTCAAAAAAATTAACTCACGTATGCGAACCCCCCCTATGGCAACCCAAAAATTAACTCCGCGCATGCGCAGTGAGACGCTATTAACTCGTTTTACTCTATATATACTACTAATATGTTTATTGCACGACTCGTAAAATGGTACAAGTATGGCAAACAATATAATTACTATGGTACTAGCAACGTAGTTATAAAATGCCATAACGATAAAAGACAGGAATATAACGGCAAGGACAAAAAAAATTCTTCGTCAACTAACAGTTATTGAGAAAATTACATTTCTGATTGTAAAGTTTCTTGGAACTTGAAAAACTGCAAAAGAATGTTTAGCAAAAGGCAGCTTGACTGGTGTAAATTTTCTTGGAACTTGAAAAACCGCAAAAGGCAGCTTGAAATAAAACTGGTTGGTTCAAAGAAAATGGTCTTGAATTCAATGTCTTGACCATTACAAATATGTCTTTTCCGTCGGGTCTTCACCATCATCATTAGTTCAACAAGCTGAACCCTACTGACATTTAATTTTGTGATATTGATTATGTAGGATCAATATCACAAAATTAAATGTCAGTAGGGTTCAGCTTGTTGAACTACATCATCATGGGCTAGAATGGATAAAAACTTTTCTAGCCATTTTGGGTTAAAGGAGTACTTAGTTTATTTTTGAGTGTGACTATATTTATCAGCAATCGTATTCCAGGCCGTATTATATTAAACTTACGTTGATAGAATGCGAAATAAAAGAAATACGTCACAACGTCATGTAGATTTAAGGTTGATCGTGTTGGTCTTGCCGATAATTCGCACGAGAAGGAACCCAGTAAATCCACTGACGTTCTAGTTGAGTTTAGTAGTTAAAGTGTAATCATGAAAATGCTCACGAACTTAGAAGCATCGTCGTTCAACTTAAATTACTGGAGAATTGCAGAGGACGCTCTTTTAGTTTACCGCTCTGCTTCAAATTTTGTCCAGATTGAATCGGGCAAGTCTCAGTTGAAAGACATCAGGAGGAAATTATTCATTTGGTGGAGATAACCTAAACCACTTTCCTTTTAGGAATTATCTCCGGGGGATTTGCCGCGCCAGTTTTTTATCGAATTGAAACTCGGACCCAGAGTAATTCGAATGTCCGTTGGAACGTCCCTGGATCAAGCGTTAGCCGTGACGTTGTCCTGAATGCTGACGTCATCAGTCACGTCATCTCACAGGCAACATGGCGGCGCCCACGTCGACCTCAATGACAAAGCGGAAACATGGCTTCACGAATCGTAATAAAAATAATAGACTGTCGCCCTTAACGACAGTAAAATAGTTGGTTATATATCTTTAAGAGTCTAACCTTTGTAACATGAGCCTATATAAAATAAGGTAAGTACTCCTTTAAGTATGTACAGTGGCTCTAGCTTGGTGGACAGGAAAACAGTCTTTGTGGCCTACAAGGTCTTGAATAATTCCATTTTGGTAGCCAAACTTAACAAATTAAATTTTATTTGTACGTATTCATGAAAATGGTCCATATACTCTCCTCCTTAGTAAATATCAATATCAGAATTAATAACTAACAAGCACCTGTGCCAGATCTTTCTGATAATTATTCAGAAATCGAATAGACTTTTGTCAAACAAAACTAAGCCTGATCCTTGCACGAGGTGTACTATGTGTATATTGTATTTTTGTATATTGTAACAAGTTAGGGCGACCCATAGTCAAAATATAGGGATATATCATATAATGGCCAAAATCTGAGCATTTCAGTCACCAACATGCATTACTTGTTAATTATGCAGTTGTCTCGGGGTTTAGTGGGGAATTGTTAAAATGCTACAATGCATTCATGCATTAACTGAATCCAAACATAAACAAGACTGAAAACGTGTGCAAGCCTCACTCCTTCGGGGTCAACAGGTTGTGAATCCCCCACTTAAGCCGGACCCTTGCCAGAGGTTTTTTGGGGGGGGGGGGGATTTCGCTTCACTCCTGCATTTTAATACGATCTCATCGGATCAGTGGTTTTATCCAAAAACAAACCTGTACCCTCATGGGACAATTTCGGGTATTAAAAAAGGTAGGCCTCTAATATATTTTTTAAATAGATTATAGGATTTTTTTGGGGGGGGGGGGGCAAATTTTAGCGATGAATGTGCTTTGTTAGCAGTTCCCTTTCGGAGAAAATGGTTGGCCCTGAAAAGGGCCGTTGAATTTTTTGTTTTTGGCGTTTAGGCTCGCTCTCCTCGGATTCTTCTGGCCAGTTGGATATCCTTGGGCATGATGGTCACACGTTTGACGTGGATGGCGCACAAGTTTGTATCCTCAAATAGACCGACCAAGTAGGATTCGCTAGCCTCTTTAAGAGCCATGGCGGCGGAGCTCTGGAATCGCAGATCGGTCTTGAAATCATGGGCGATTTCACGGACGAGACGCTGGAATGGTAGCTCCGGTGTAGCCTTGTTCCATACTACGTGAGAACAAGGCCCCGGCTGTAAACCAGTCACCAGATCGAGTTGTTGGGAAATTGCCGTACGGGCAATATTTGCCGACCCAATTGACCATAACCAATAAAATAATTCGATTCTATGTCCACTTACCTTTCATAAAAATCCTTGTTTATGAGTGACCGTCCGTTTTTAGCTTGGCAAGAGATCGAAACTCGGACGAGGGGGGTAACACTGTCCACATCTCCGCCATCTTTACATCGATAAGTTTTACATGGACAGTTTAACCCCCTCGTCCGAGTTTCGATCTCTTGCCAAGCTAAAAACGGACGGTCACTCATAAACAAGGATTTTTATGAAAGGTAAGTGGACATAGAATCGAATTACTTTATTGGTTATGGTCAATTGGTTCGGCAAATATTGCCCGTACGGCAATTTCCCAACAACTCGATCTGGTGACTGGTTTACAGCCGGGGCCTTGTTCTCACGTAGTATGGAACAAGGCTACACCGGAGCTACTGGAATGGAAGCTTGCGGATGAGCAGCTCGGTACTTTTCTGGTAACGTCTGATTTCACGGAGGGCAACGGTTCCGGGCCTGTATCTGTGGGGCTTCTTCACACCTCCGGTGGCTCGGGCACTTTTCCTGGCTGCCTTGGTTGCGAGCTGCTTTCGGGGAGCTTTCCCTCCAGTTGATTTACGGGCGGTCTGCTTGGTACGAGCCATTCTTCGCATGGACAGAAAAGATGAAGTAAAATTTGTAAAAGCCGCCCAGTTTATATAGGTCGATATGCTTTAATTTCATTGGTTATTATGATCGGGACGACCTTTTTCATTAGCTCAAATTGCTACAATTTCATTGGCTAAAATACGACGCGCTGATTGGTCATTTTGCCCCCACTTGTCAACCTCCTTTGTTCGCTTGAATCCCATGCACCAAGCTCGAACATATTTCCACCACTAAACTGTATGCAAGACAAGCAGTCAAACAGTGCATGTGGCGGGAGTATTTGTACACATTGAATTCAGTTGAATCGAATACATTTAATGTGAAAACGTGTTTAATATTTAAAAATCTACAATATATGGATATATTTTTTTTTATTTCCACTGCACTTTTATATCAAGGATTATCAGGCACACCGAAGACCACAGACGAGTTGGACAAGACCTGAAACAGAAGATGGATGACGATTACAAGAATACCAACCGCGCCTTGAGTGACAACGCCGCATAGCAAGAACACCCAGAATCAGAATACTCGACCCTAGACCACACCGGACACGCTACCCCTTAGATGTTACCGAACTGACGCCTCAACACAGAATATGATCCTTTGACTTTCACGCAATATATGAACGTAGACCTGCCGTTCTGTACCCCAATACACACTCCAAGCAATTGTTACAGGCAGAGATTTCTGGAAGGACCCACCCTGTTCCCAAGGGTGTCGTTCGGGAAGTCGCCTCGAAGAATCCTGAAGACGCCAGTAGTAGTATAAGAGTGAAAAAGGTCTTATTGACCTCTTTGCACTTAAACTTGTGGCGGTCATGTGGCGATCACGTGATCAGGGCATGTACTGACATCAATCTAGCCCCAGAACTCACTTTAGCTGCGAAAACTGACCTCTGGCCTAGTGGATTTCGGGGAGCGAAAACGGAAACATCGCACCTGTTTGTTTACTTTCTTATTTATTCTACTTTTTATGTGTTTTGTACTCTGTCCCAAATGGGATGCTCAGTACAATAAAGAATCTTATTTTATCATGCGCACAATTAATTTTCGGCGGAAACAATCTCGCATTCGTCTATTTCCGTATTGACGAAAATTAGCCCAGTTGCTGAGTTCTGATAGATTGCTATTATTCAACTAAACATAGAAATAGTTTTGTATAATTTGAATGAATTATGTTCGTTTGGTTAAAATTAACTGAATTTCACAATAAAATGCGCCCGAATCTCTTGATTATCAAAGGCACTATTTCGTATCCGGCTCACTACGTGATCGTCATACGCTCCCCACCAGTGGGGAGTTGTGCGTTCTATGTGAGAGGCTCGTTCCGCCAATACGGAAATAGCCGAACGTGAGATTGGTACTGACATGTCATGGATTGCATCAGCCTTGGCTGTGTGCCAAGTGTTGACGACTATAGTTCGGTTAACCTTTCACCTTTGTATTCCTCCGCGGTGATGAGGTCATGTCTGGCGGTAATGCGGTCGCGGGAAAAAGCTTCCGCGGAGAAAAAGTAGTCCCTAGATAAAATGGTCCGATTTGGTCGAGTGAGGTATCAAAGTGAAGCTTAGGTGAGGGGCCATCTGATGGGCTGGGTGTGGAGTTGAAATAGCGTCATTCTGCGCATGCGCCGTGGCCCAAGGGTACGGAAATAGACGTTTTGGAGCTAGGGGAGCCACTAATGATCCGATTGGGTCGAGTGAGGTATCAAAGTGAAGCTTATGTGAGGGGGCATCTGCTGGGCTGGGTGTGGGGTTGAAATAGCGTCATTCTGCGCATGCGCCGTGGCCCAAGGGTACGGAAATAGACGTTTTGGAGCTAGGGGAGACACTGATGATCCGATTGGGTCGAGTGAGGTATCAAAGTGAAGCTTATGTGAGGGGGCATCTGATGGGCTGGGTGTGGGGTTGAAATAGCGTCATTCTGCGCATGCGCGGTACACCAAGTGTATGGAAATACACGTTTTGGGATCTAGGGGAGCCACTATTGGGCCGATTGGGTCGAGTGAGGTATTAATGTGAAGCACACATGAGGGGGCATCCGTCTGGACTAGTGTCTCGTGCGTTGTCACCATTCTGCGCATGCGCAGACAGGGAATTGTGGGAAAAGGGTATGGACATAGACGTTTTGGGGTCCATATGGGCCCCTAATCGTCCGATGGAGTCGTATGAGGTATCGTTGTAAAGGGTACGTGAGGGGGCATGCGCCTGGACTAGTATGACGCGAAACTGACGTCATTCTGCGCATGCGCAGTAGACAAAATGTATGGAAATACACGTTTTGGGATCTAGGTAAGCCCCTAGTGGGCCGATGGGGTCAAGTGAGGTATCCATGTGAAGCACACATGGGGGGGCATCTGACTGGACTAGTGGCTCGGGCGTTGTCACCATTCTGCGCATGCGCAGACAGGGAATTGTGGGAAAAGGGTATGGAAATAGACGTTTTGGGGTCTGGGTGGACCACTAATGGTCCTATGGAGTCGTATGAGGTATCAATGTGAAGCCTATGTGAGGGGCATCCTCCTGGGCTAGTGACTCGGCCGTTGTCACCAATCTGCGCATGCGCAGACAGGGAATTGTGGGAAAAGGGCATGAAAATAGACATTTTGCGGTCGAGGTGGGCCCCTAATCGTCCGATGAGGTCGAGTGAGGTATCGTTGTAAAGGATACGTGAGGGGGCACCCGCCTGGACTAGTATCACGTGAAACTAACGTCATTCTGCGCATGCGCAGTAGACCAAGTGTATGGAAATAGATGTTTTGGGGTCTAGGTTGACCACTAATGGTCCAGTGGAATTGAGTGAGGTATCCATGTAAAGCAGTCATGAGGCAGCATCCCCCTGGACTAGTGTGTCGTCCGTGTTCGACATTCTGCGCATGCGCAGACAGGGAATTGTGGGAAATGGGTATGGAAATAGACGTTTTGGGATCTAGGGGAGCCACTAATGGGCCGATGGAGTCGAGTGAGGTATCGTTGTGAAGGATACGTGAGGGAGCCTCTGCCTGGACTAGGGTTTCGTCCGTTTTCAACATTCTGCGCATGCGCAGACAGGGAATTGTGGGAAAAGGGTTAGAAATAGACGTTTTGGGGTCTAGGTGGGCCACTAATGGTCTGATTGAGTCAAGTGAGGTATCAATGTGATGCATACGTGAGGGAGCATCCGCCTGGGTGGAAGGGTGTTAGGAATATCGTATTTCCGCGCATGCGCAGACACACCGTAGTATGGAAATAGACATGTTGAGGCCGATATGGGCCACTATGGGTCGTTGGAGGTGTCATAGTGAAGCTTCTGTGGGGTAGAGTCAGAATTGGGTGTTTTTTTTATTGCAAGTCGCGTCAATCTGCACATGCGCGGTTGGTTGTAGTTTGTAAAGTGGTCATTTTGGGTCTGCGTGGGGGTATGTTTGGGGTAGAGATGCACCATCCTTGGTCCAAATGGGTCGTGGGAGGTGTCAAGGTGAAGCTCTCGGGTGTATACGCCGATTTGAGGGATGTCCACGTCATCTGTGACGTCACCGGTGACGTCATCAGCACGAGTAGTAGCGAAAGTGGGCATTTTGGGGAAGTGAAGGAAGGTGTTTAGGGTAGAGAGGGACCAGCCTTGGTCCTACTTTGTCGTTTGGGGTGTCATCTTGTAGTTCTCTGCATGTAGACGCAACTGCACACTTGGTGGTTGTATCGTGCATGAATACTACACATGACTTGATACTGTGAACTATAACTGTAAAGTCAGGATGGCCGAGTGGTCTAAGGCGCCAGTCCTAAGTGCTGGTCTGCGCAACGCAGGGCGTGGGTTCGAATCCTACTCCTGACACATGAGTTTTTTGTATATACACCTGGTGAATTAGCCCAAAAGTTCTCATTTTTCTAGACACCAATACATCGAAATGTAGTGACGCCCGTCAATGACCGTCGTTACACCCTAGCCTAACACCTTGACGCCATGATATAGACCGAAGAGAGAACAACAACAACAACAAAGATGAGAGAACAACAACAACAAGTTTTTTCATATAGTTTATTTTCCCCAATGTTACATCATACCCACGCTGGGGGAGCCGCGTTGGGTGTGTTTACAATACAAGTAGCCTCTTGTCCAATCGGAGGCCGCCATTTGGCACCGCCATATTCGTTCTGGCCCGTTAGATGTATTGTCAGGTGCTCTTGTCCAATCAGAAGTTGCCATTTCAGAAGTCCTATCTTCGGCCATGTTCGCTCTGAACCGTTTGTTCTAACTGGGCAGGCCAGGATTCCGTTGAGGCAACATATCCTCAGATACTTGTTCGCGCATCCCGTGTATCTATCAGTGCATGGGTGAATACATTCAGCCGATGGCGGTGGTGGGTCAGCTTGGTAAGGAAAAACGTAACATTGGTCACCCTCTTCACTGTCCACTTGGTGTTGGGTCTTTGTTGTTGGGCCCATCCCAAGACATCTAATTGTTCCATTTGGTCCAGCATCATCTCTAGTGACCTCCGGGTAATGATGGTAAACGGTTGGTCAAGCACCCGGATGTTACTGCTCGGGTAAAAGTATCGGACTTGGCCTGTCTCCTTATGCTGCAGCACATAACCAAACGCCAGATTCAATTCGAAGGCCGTAGTTTGCTCATTGAAGATGGTTTCCACGTAGCTGCGTAGACGGGTGAGGTTGGTCAGTGGGAAATTGTAGATATCTTAAATAGGGCGATGACGGTGGAAACAGTGCCGTGTCATTGACCAATGGCGCCGATCGATGTCACTCACTGGCTGGTTGTCCTGTAAGAGATCGCTGGGAACATCCACCGCATCTTCAAGAAAATGTTCGTTGTTGTCAGGCGTATGACTCGAAACCGTAACGCTAGGGACCGGCTGGAAATCCAGGCTCTTCTGAACTGTGGGTATAGGCGGGCTCTCCGTCATCGCATCACCAGTGGCATTCGTCTCCCCGGGCTCATCTTCAGTAGGTCTGACCCTCCTGGGTGCCTCTTTAGTGGGAAGTTGTCGCTCATACCGTGGTGACGGACCATGAATCAAACGCTGATGACGTCTCAACTGACTGGGTCGTTTGAAGAGTTGACCACATTCATTACATTGTTCCTTCGCGCCCTCATGGAGTGAACGTTCATGGCGCAGTAAAGCATCTTCCCGATTAAATGACCGTGCGCAAGTTATACAAGTATGTCGTGCGCCGTGGTGGATGGAGGCCTCATGGCGTCGCAAATCTTCTGGGCGAGTAAACTGCTTCAGGCAGGTCGAACAAGAGAACATGTTGGCTGCGTATCAGAAAATGCTGAACATTCCCACCTACCGCCACTTTTATTAGCCCGCAGCCCACAAGAACTCTCCTACGTTGTTCTCCCCACCAATCAGCGCATCGCTGTCCTGTACACTGGAGTGCGCACTTGTCACATGTCTACGTACACACCGTAACATGTAAAAACTTGTAATAAAATGTATTATACCATATCTGTGCTGTATTATACCATACCTGTCCAGTATTATACAGAATCTGTGCTGTATTACACCATATCTGTCCTGTATTATAATGTATCTGTCCTATATTAGACAATATCTTCCCTGTGTTTAATGTACATGTACTTGGCAGAACTCTTGGATCGGAGCTCTCGGAGCTCAAAGCTTGCGGCGCTCGGAAATGACGTCATCGCAGGCATGCGCGTGTACCTGTGCTGCACCCTCGGAGCTCCGGAGCTCTTGGCGCTCGGAGCTTCGGAGCTCTTGGAGCTCGGAGCTCCGGAGCTCTTGGAACTCGGAGCTCCGGAGCTCTTGGAACTCGGAGAGGCTTTCCCAACATCGTTGAGGCGTCCCCAACGCCCGTCTTAACGCATGGACGCACTAACGACGGTGAGTGTGTGAGTGAGTGAGTCTTCCGGTTCCGGTCACGTGACAGTAAACATGGAAAAACCCTGATGTAAGATGAGGACCTGGATGTAAGATGAGGACCCGGATGTAAAACTACAGTACCCAGGGAAGTGACCTTTGACCCTGCGCTACTCGGAAGTGACGTCATCGTACGCAGGCACACACACACTTACGCGGTGCACCCTGTACCCTATAGCCCGTAGGGTATAGGGTACACTAGGGTGTAGGTGCACCAGGTGTGTGTTTGTGTGCCTGCGTACGATGACGTGCCTGCGTACGATGACGTCACTTCCGAGTAGCGCAGGGTCAAAGGTCACTTCCCTGGGTACTGTAGTTTTACATCCGGGTCCTCATCTTACATCCAGGTCCTCATCTTACATCCGCGTTTATTCCATGTTTACTTTCACGTGACCGGAACCGGAAGACTCACTCACTCACACACTCACCGTCGTTAGTGCGTCCATGCGTTAAGACGGGCGTTGGGGACGCCTCAACGATGTTGGGAAAGCCTCTCCGAGTTCCAAGAGCTCCGGAGCTCCGAGCTCCAAGAGCTCCGGAGCTCCGAGGGTGCAGCACAGGTACACGCGCATGCCTGCGATGACGTCATTTCCGAGCGCCGCAAGCTTTGAGCTCCGAGAGCTCCGATCCAAGAGTTCTGCCAAGTACATGTACATTAACACAGGGAAGATATTGTCTAATATAGGACAGATACATTATAATACAGGACAGATATGGTGTAATACAGCACAGATTCTGTATAATACTGGACAGGTATGGTATAATACAGCACAGATATGGTATAATACATTTTATTACAAGTTTTTACATGTTACGGTGTGTACGTAGACATGTGACAAGTGCGCACTCCAGTGTACAGGACAGCGATGCGCTGATTGGTGGGGAGAACAACGTAGGAGAGTTCTTGTGGGCTGCGGGCTAATAAAAGTGGCGGTAGGTGGGAATGTTCAGCATTTTCTGATACGCAGCCAACATGTTCTCTTGTTCGACCTGCCTGAAGCAGTTTACTCGCCCAGAAGATTTGCGACGCCATGAGGCCTCCATCCACCACGGCGCACGACATACTTGTATAACTTGCGCACGGTCATTTAATCGGGAAGATGCTTTACTGCGCCATGAACGTTCACTCCATGAGGGCGCGAAGGAACAATGTAATGAATGTGGTCAACTCTTCAAACGACCCAGTCAGTTGAGACGTCATCAGCGTTTGATTCATGGTCCGTCACCACGGTATGAGCGACAACTTCCCACTAAAGAGGCACCCAGGAGAGTCAGACCTACTGAAGATGAGCCCGGGGAGACGAATGCCACTGGTGATGCGATGACGGAGAGCCCGCCTATACCCACAGTTCAGAAGAGCCTGGATTTCCAGCCGGTCCCTAGCGTTACGGTTTCGAGTCATACGCCTGACAACAACGAACATTTTCTTGAAGATGCGGTGGATGTTCCCAGCGATCTCTTACAGGACAACCAGCCAGTGAGTGACATCGATCGGCGCCATTGGTCAATGACACGGCACTGTTTCCACCGTCATCGCCCTATTTAAGATATCTACAATTTCCCACTGACCAACCTCACCCGTCTACGCAGCCACGTGGAAACCATCTTCAATGAGCAAACTACGGCCTTCGAATTGAATCTGGCGTTTGGTTATGTGCTGCAGCATAAGGAGACAGGCCAAGTCCGATACTTTTACCCGAGCAGTAACATCCGGGTGCTTGACCAACCGTTTACCATCATTACCCGGAGGTCACTAGAGATGATGCTGGACCAAATGGAACAATTAGATGTCTTGGGATGGGCCCAACAACAAAGACCCAACACCAAGTGGACAGTGAAGAGGGTGACCAATGTTACGTTTTTCCTTACCAAGCTG